>JAXBDA010002284.1:0-44101 GCA_036023075.1 Gaultheria prostrata | reverse complement strand
GGACGACGAGAAATACAAATGAGGGACAACATAGTCTTTGTACATTAGGGTATTTTTGTCCAAATTTTGTTAAATTTCACGTGGTTGTATTTAGCTAAAAGGTGGTTGCAAATAGAATTACCCTTCTGTTAATGTTTTAACGGAAAATGGATGGAAGGGGGTATTTTTATATTGTCAGGAAAAGCAAGGAAGGTTAGTGGCATTTCAGAAACCTCGAGGGATGTATGTGTTTTTGTCAGAAACCGCAAGGGAGGTGAGTGAAATTTACCCTACTTTTTTTTTTTTTGCCATTCGATATACATCAGTGGGGGGTTAGCGGGGGAGTTAGTGAGTTAATCCAAATGGGGTCTAGAAGCTATTCATAGCCCTAAACCCCAAACACCACTTCCGAGGCTCGAACCTTGGTCTCGAAAATAAAAGTACTTTCAAAAAGCGTATCGCAATTCCTCGATTTTGGATTATTCGCTTAGTTATTTATTGAGAGTTTTTGTGCCTTTTTTACTCATGCACACCAGCCTCTTAATTGGTTAGAGATCAGTGGCCACTGGCCAAACACGTCCTAAAGTAATCACCAAGCTCAAATCACCCTTTTCTGAGGAGATCAGTACTTTTTCTCACCAACAAAATTGAAATAAGGTTGTGCACAAACAATTTGTTCATGAGGCAATGGCAATATAGTTTGGCTTCATGCCTTTCTGATCGAAGAAAAAATAAAGAGATTTTGCCAAAGCAGCATTCCCGAATGTATTAGATCCGAAAAACATAGTAATACACATTTCTAAGGAAACAAAAGTGGAAGCTTTCCTCTGAAAACAAATAGAAGGACTGCATTTATTTACTACGGAAACTCGGAGTCAGCAAACAAATTGAAAGCCTAAAAAAACTGCATCTCTAACAGAAACGGACGGAGCATTGTCAATCGCCGAGACATCAAGCTGGAAAGGAGAGGGAAATTATATATACGACAGAGAAGAACGTCAAGCTGGGGGCTACCGGGAACGACCTTTCTTTCTTAGGAATTCGGGGATCTGCACTGAGCCGCCTTCAGTGAAAGGTGGACGTCTGTTTACTCCAGTACTGCTGTCACCATGTCCCTACAGACAAGAAGGAAATTTAGAGAGAGGAGGAATACATTTCCCAGCTTGAGGAGCCTGCTTAAATGTCCCTTCAATTCGACTCAAACCATACACTCTTTACATGGTATACCAACGTGAAAACATTCAGCATTAGGAAGGAAAAACAGAAAAACTGCAGCCGTCTAGGAACGATGTTTAACTTATTGAATTTGGTCCATTTGAGATATCCAGAGATGGCCACATATGAGGGTATTAACTTTTGACATAGATCCATTCAAGGTGACACATTTCTGCACTAAAGTAGTATGTAAATTACTGATGTCCAATCAAATTGAACGGACTCCCTGTTAAGTAACCACGAGTCCCAAAAGCTTAAGCTTTTCGGAAATGGGCCCAACAATGTATGTCAAGCTATCTAACACCCTCACTCACGTGCAACCCGTTTTGCACATGGAGATGCAAATTTTCATAGATAGAGCGAAGCAGAATACAAAGGGGACAAATAGAATGCAAATAGGGAACAAATACAAACAGAGAGACTTGAATCCAAGACTTCTTACAACCTGAGCTCTGATACCATGTTAAGTTACCAGTAGTCCCAAAAGCTTAAGTTGTGAGGAACTAGAGCCAACAATGTATATCAAGCTATCAAACACTCCCACCCCTCAAAAGACATCGGCAAACAGCCAGGCCCTAACAGAAATTGATGAGAGAGAGGGAGAGAGAGAGAGAGAGAGTACCCTTCCTTCAGATTCCTCTTGACGTTTAAATCCAGTGGCTATCAGTGTTATGCTGACCTGAATGTAATGCATATCCAGTTATACTAGCCAAATGACAATTTAACATATATGAATATACATGCATACACAGAGAGAGGGGGACGGAGATACAGAGTCACAACAAACTAATAAAGTGAATAATGCCATCAATCTGTATAGTCCTTCATCATTTGGCAAATAAAGTGAAAAAGTTATTTGCCTTACTACTGTCTTAAGTATTCACAAAATTTAAGACACAACTTGAAGTAGCTATTACATCACTAATTATCCCAAAAGCTTAAGCTCTTCAAGAATTGCTAAGAATTGCCCCAACGAAATATATTTTTTTAACACCGAAGAAAAATTTCATTAATCCCAAAATAATATGCATGAAAATATCCATATCTATACAAAAGCAGATGGGGAAAACAAATGTAAACGAGAAGACTTGAACCAAAGGCCTCCCCAACGTAAGATCTGATACCATATTAGATCACCAAAATAAACAAAAGCTCAAATTGTTAGGAAATGGGCCTAACAATGTATATAAAGTTCTTATAACCAACCATCTATCCCAATTTTTACAGTTCAAGAAAGGACTAACATATAGGCACACTCCTGTATCTTTGGCACCCAACCAAATTCATGTAACATAGTTTTTTCGAATATGTGCTTCTCAAGGGTGGGAGGATATATCATGATGAATTACTTGTCAAAAAACTTCAGCTGAAAACAAACATGATAAAAATGCAAAGTTCAAAAAACATCAATAGCATTGTGTTTTTTTTTTTTTTTGATCCAACGGAAATTCATCAATAGCATTGTTGTCTAATGATAATAGTTGATTTTTTTTTCCTAATGAGAAAAGGTGTAGATTGTGGAGACTGACACGTGGCAAATGCATGCAACACCAATTTTTATTTTCTCATTCAAAGAATTATAACCCTTGTTTCTAGGCTTTATGCTGAATGTTGAGTCCTAGA
Organism: Gaultheria prostrata; assembly: GCA_036023075.1. Lineage (NCBI taxonomy): Eukaryota > Viridiplantae > Streptophyta > Magnoliopsida > Ericales > Ericaceae > Gaultheria > Gaultheria prostrata. The sequence continues at coordinate 41,284 of JAXBDA010002284.1, read as the reverse complement.
AGGTGCTCAACAGATAAGGTTCTTCGTATAAAGTTTGCATTCCACCCTGTAACACTTGTATCTTAGGATTCCCACTTACTTGGCCGCTTAATGATGGATCTATCACTGCTCCAAATATTAAGTTTGCATTTGGATCTACAAGGTCATATATAACCTCCGCTGCAGCATTTACCTGTGAAAGTGTGATATGCAAAATTAGAGGCTACGGCAAAAAGCTACGAATTTCAGAAGCTAAAGTGTGTCAGAATGTGCCAGAAATGAGCATGGTCATGAACAAAGCAACAGCATACTAAAATGAGTAAAAGAAACTAACCTTCACTAAATATTTCTTAATAAACTAAATAAGTATTTGCAATAGCTAAAACCACTTCTTAGCTTATTCACCTGTCGATCAAGCAGCTCTGTGGAACATATCAATGACTCTAGTGTGGGAGAGAGAGAGAGAGAGAGAGAGAGAGAGAGAAGACAACTGTGCCCCCATCTCAACTGTGGTAACAAACGAGAATAGCGAATTTTATGTGATCATTTACAGTTGACACAAGATCACCCTGCTTTGATTTCTCTCGTTTATGTTTTCTTGCAAATCACCATTTTGTATCTCCTGTACTTAAGCATATGATTATTCAAATTTGTGTGACAACAAATCAACATATGAAAAACCAACCCCATAAAAATAAGAGTTTTCTAAATTTCATTTATAAGAATTCACCATTAACCAAACCAAACCGAGCCTTATCTCCCAATCAATTGGGGTCGGCTACATGAATCTTGTTTTTCCATTGAACTCTGTCTAGGGCAACCTCTTCACTTAGGTTTAATAAGCCCAAGTCCTTTCGTTTGACTATCCACTACTATCATATCACTCTTCTTGACTACTGTTTCTGGAGGTCTACGATATATATGTCCAAACCACCTCAATCTATTTTCTCTCAACTTATCTTGTATAGGTATAACTCATACCATTTCACGAATAGTTTCATTTCTAATTTTATCACTCCAAGTCTTGCCACACATCCACCTTAACATTCTCATTTCAGTTACACTCATCTTACTCACTTGTTGCTTCTTGATAGGTCAACAATCCGTCTTGTAAAGCATCGCTGGTCTGATAGCAGTTCTATAAAACTTTCCTTTCAGTTTGCTAGGTATCCTTCGATCACACCATACACCTGAAGCGGCTCTCCACTTAAGCCACCCAACTTGGATCCTATGGGTTACATCGTCCATAATCTCTCCATCCTTGCTAAAGATTGAACCTAAATACCTAAAATGCTCACATTTTGGTATCTCTTGATCCTGAATCCTCACTTCTTCTGTGTAGGCACTTCTATTGTTGCTAAACTTACAGTGCATATACTCGTTTTTCCTCCTACTTATCCTAAATCCTTTGGAGTCGAATGCTTCTCTCCAAATTTCTATAAGAATTCCCCATATAATATATTACTATGTGGCTATTTTGAATTTTATTTCTCCTACTACGAAACAATATATTTGGCCCCATAGTAACGTGCATAAGTTCCTAAGATTAAGAAGTCAAAAAGCCTACCTCAAAAAGTGTAAGATCGCTTCCACCAGTTATGTTCCATACTATCCCTGTAGCTCTTTCAATACCAATATCTAGTAAAGGTGATTGAATGGCATTCAGTGCAGCATCTCTTGCTCTGGTCTTTCCTGAAAAGGTACGAGGAAACAATTTATATTCAGACAGCATGTCAAAAGCTCAAAACATAAAACTGGATAGTTGAAATGTTTCGTTAAACTAATCACATTTTGAACTGAATCTAGCGCAAACTACACAAGAATAACGAATACATGAAAAGAAATGGTCAACCTAGTAATTAGGCTGTTATAAGTTGACAAAACAACCATGGTAATCTCATTAGGAAGATAGTGGAAACGAAGCTGACAAAACCTAAGATTCGCATGAGTAATGACAAGAAGATCGAAGATAAAAAGACGATGATCAATCTTGCTTATACATACAATAATACAATGCCTTCTATTGAGGTTATCAACTTATCACTAGTAAGTAACAAGGATCTTGCCATGTGCTGTCCAAACATAAAAGCAACCCGGGACAGTTTTAGAACCTTATTATCTTCTTATATGAGCAAATGCAGTATCATCAATGAATGCCAGAAGGGCCTTAAAATGATACACACAAAGTATGCAAAGACCAAAAATTACACTAAACCCCTTAGATATCCCAGAGAACTATGATACGTACACTCCGATTCCAGTGTCGGGTGCAAGTAGGTGTCCACATATCGCATTCATTTAACTTCCAACACAAGGACACGGAGACACACCCTAATATACAAATCCATTTAGTATCTCTCTTTCATTTTCCCGGATAATGGTGTTCATAAGGTGCCCTAGGGCAGTTTATTGAATTATAGGAGTTCTGTGCCTAATCCTGGTAAATTTGGATTACAGAACGTGCTTGTTAGGTAAATGTCCCATTAAAGATGTCTAATGGGGATCCCGTACCTTTATCTGAGTGTTGAGTGTAACAGGTACTTTAAGCACTTAGCAGAGTCTGTAAACATAGCTACAGACATACAGTTCCCCAAAACTTCTACAGAAGAATCTATGAAAAAGAGATAAGCCCTCCTAAGCCACTGAAAAAGATAGAATAAAAACTCCACATTTATTTCAGATCACACATGGAGCATGATTTACCCTCAAAAGATCGACAATTCTTCTCCCTCCAAATATATCAAACAATGCAAAGGGGCACAACATCCACGATTTTCTCTGGCCTCCGCATGGCCAGCCTCTATGCCAAAAACCCAAATAATATTTCACTGTGCATCAACCATGCAACACCAAAAAGAGCAAGAGTATCATCGCAAAGATAAGAAGCCACCAAAGGATGCAATAACAAGTCATTCGTTGATCCTTAAAGAACCAAAATAAGATAGCCAACTTGTGACGGTTCAAGGGGAAAATACACTTTCAGAGGAAGAACCTCATACATGGAAAGCATCCACAATTCCACCCCTCTGCAACCACCATAGTCTTGTAACTAGACTTCACCTAAGTATTTCGGAGTTGAATCTCATCCATCTCAAAGCTCTCCCCTTCACCAATATACAAAACGTGAATAGACATGCTAGAATATCCAATTGCTTCCCCCGACTCCCATTCATTCAACTCCATTTCAAAAGTAAGATCACAAAAAAATGTGTCTTCTTCCTTAAGATGATCCATATTTCAAGTTCACTGCTCTTCTCCAGAACCTCTCAATGTCATAAGAAAATCTCTAAAATCATTTTCCCAAAATTGAGTGATTGAATATGGAACGTCCCTGGTTACCATAACCACCATAGCTTAACAGCCCACAAGCTGTGCCGCAATCAGCCGAAAGAAATTAACTAATCTCCCAAAGGAAATGCCATAAAGTTTTCAGAGCCTTTTAGCAACTGAAGCAGGAACAGCACAAAGGCAAAAAGCAAGAAGGCAATTCTACCGTGGCAACAATTTTGGAACCATTTAATAATAGTCTACCAGACATTCTGTCTTGAGAGAAGGCCCTAGACTCCTAGCAGTTAGCGCAATTACTTAGCATGCAAAGGATTCCATATTACAATACTAGTTCCTAATACCCAACCAAAATGAGCTCGACCTACCTAAGTCACTATTAATAACCTGGGACCCCCTCAAACCAAAGGAGTAAATGTTGGACATGGCTTTGCCCAAATATTAATACTTCACTTTGTGTTTTACTTTCGATCCATTTTTCCTTTTTCCATTCTCCAGATAAATGAACTTCTGATAAATAGAGAATAGGGTAAGGAAATGGAGATCTATTAAATTTACCAGTTGCAGTTCCTATCCCCATAAGAGAGGACCCCGCATTTTCCATGATAGCTCGCACATCTGCAAAATCAACATTAACCAAACCTGGGACCTGCAATTTAAGTAACCTACCACCAATTAAAACATTGAAACACTTGCAAAGTGTTGGAGATGATAAACACAAAACACTTGATAAGGAAATCCAAATGTCTGAAAAGATCTATAGGCCAGGAAAGCATATCATAACACAAAATAATTGTGAAGGGGGAGGCTTATTCGATTTTCATGTCATTTAAGTAGACAAAACACGACAGCATCCTAGGAAAGTGTAGTCAGGTGATTCTAGCCCCCTAACTAATTAATTTCTTGCCTCCATTTAAGACAATGGGAATCGAACGATTGTGATCGAGTAACTTGAGGGAGCTGAAACGGTAAGGCTTGTTCTTTCTTTAGTCTGAATAACTCCTTTGTTTCATAATGTTCAATCAGTAAAAGAAAAATATGATTGTTTTTCACCTATCTAAAGATAAAAATACTGCAAAATCATCCAAATAAATTCTTAATCATTTCACGATTGACAACCACTTTGGACATCCCAAAACGTAATAGTAAGCAAGAAGAATGGGGATGGAGTATATAAGAACGCCTATTTATTTATACGTTGATATTCCTTAAATGATCACCATCCGCTAAAAGTAAAACGAGCGGATCTGCCCCAGCAATTTCGAGGGAAAGCAAATCCCACCAGAAATGTAAAACACAGTTGATGGGAATTGAGCCTGTGATGTGTAAAACCGTAACTTATACTTCAAATGTCTATGTCATAAAATTGTTGATACAGAATTCACACCCACCCGCACAGCTAAGCACATAAACAAATATTTATGTTCTTCAACCGAAATCTTTATGCACAATCAAAAGTTAATTTGTCCTCGTTCATAGTACCTAATTTATTCATGACCTTAAGCTCTTTGATTACTATTGTTAACGAATCCATCTGCAGATGATTGCATGCATGCATGTACATTGTGTTTTCAATCATCTAGATTGGAGATAAATCATAAAGTATTTTTGACACCTGATGTCATCTAAAATATGACGAATGAATCTGGTCATAAATCATATCACATTGAAGGAGGATTGTTCCGCTTAAAAATAAAACTTGGACTGTTAAAAGACCTATAGAGCAAAAGATGTTTTAAGTTTCACCTGTGAGGTCAAAGCTACTAAACTGTTAATTTTAACTGAAGTTATAGCCCTTGGACATGGTAGAATGCAGTATAAGGATTCATGCAGTCGATCCTAGTGAAACACATGCTCACTAGTCACCGCCAGAAGGAAAATATCACCTATTACTGGAGCATTATGGAACTCTAGAACATCAGATCAGTTCAGTACTATTACTATAGATCCCTAAGGACCCTAACTGGTATAACAAAATAACCCAACAACAGCAATATATTAAATAATATTTTCAATAAAATTGGAACATTAAAGAGGAAGAATTATATATTTCTTTTGCATCTGAAAACTTATTAGGCTTCGGTATTGTGAACAAGAAAATTTACTGACTGGACGAGAATCCAAAACCGAAAACAAAAGAGTTCAAACTCTAATATACTGTGTTCATGCAAGTTGTACCGTTATTATATCAGAGATACCACGAACACCTTGTCGAAGAATATCATCCGCCAAATTAAATGCCTCAGTTACTGGAGTAGATTGTGTAACGGCAGTCAACAACTTGTCGTTTGGAATTACAATCAGTGTGTCAACATTCTCTCTAAGCACTGCAATTCCTTCCTGAGCTTGAATTGCACGCCTTCGTCCCTCGAAAGAGAATGGGGTTGTGACAATACCAACAGTTAAAATACCCATTGACTTTGCAATTCCAGCCATTACTGGAGCTGCACCTGTACCAGTTCCTCCTCCCATTCCAGCCTAAACATTCAATTTATCAATGAGAAGATAGGGCAAAACTGAATAAAGGGGCCAGAGTATGAGAGTTCGTTAGCAGGATTCCAAAACATATGTATCACTTTGTAAAGTTAAATGACCAATAAAGAGGGAGTGGGGTAAGAGTTCTTGGTGTAATTTGAAAACCATATATTGGATATGTACTTTGCTAAGAAACTCATGATTAATACACATCCAACAATGAGATTAATCTACCGTTACGAACACCATGTCAGCACCAGAAACTGCCTCCTCTATAGCTGCTTTGCTTTCCTTCGCAGCACTCGTGCCAATTTCAGGATTCCCACCGGCACCAAGGCCCCTGGTTAGATCCTTCCCGATCTGTAGCCGGTTTGCGGAGGACACCGGTGACATTTTCATGGCTTGAACATCTGTGTTGACGATCCAGAATTCCACACCCTTCATAGAACTCTCAATCATTCTATTGACAGCATTGGAGCCACCACCTCCAACGCCAACAACTTTGATCTTAGCTTCATTGTAGTTACTTGGAGTATAGGATTCTGTCAAGATTTCAGTACTACTGTCACCAAAGCTCTCCTTCCTTAAACTAGTAGCTATATCATTTCCTTCACCCCTGAGAATTGAAACTTCAGGGTGAAGATTCAGAAAAGGGTCTTTGCTACGGATTGGGCCAACTTTGTGAGAATTCGTCGTACATTTAATGTTTGAGAAAATAGAAATTTTATCTTGGCAAGCAGCTCTACTCCTACCACTTTCATTTACGAATCTCCTTCTCGGAATGGAAAATACTGCCGATGGATTTTGTGTATCAGAGGGCGAAAAGGAACAATGCATGCAAGTCGCCATATCGATAAGGCAAAGCTGAATTCCCAAAATTTCTACTCCGTAAAGAATTACGAAACCAGAAAGCCCTTTTTTTCTGCAGTTTAGTCACCAATCATTCTTCCCCAACCTGTTACACAAACCAAGAACCAGAGCCTTTCCAAAATTAATCAACAAACAACTAGAAAGGGGGAAAAAAACCACACCCAATTCAAATTTAGTAATGGCGGTCAGGATGGGTAGCATGGGAACATATACAAGGCGTTATATGCACAAAGTTGCTACACTCAGATTGAACCCATAAACTCACATTAGTAGGCCAAGTTTTAACCACTGAATGTGGCTCAAATAAGCAACTACAAACAAGAAAAAACCAAAATTTCCAACTGGTGGTCAATGGGCTATCCGAATCATTCTGAAGTATTACGGGAAATTTCTAACCCAATCTCCCTATATGCCAAGAAAAAGCTCCAAATCCCTATTATAATTACAGGAGGAGAATGTGAAAGAAGGGGAAAAGTTCGAGCAATGCCACCATAGGCAATTGAAATCAACACAGATAAGATGACCACCGAGAGAGAGATCACGACGACAAAACCAAGGTATATACGTAACCAGAGTAGAATGACATTCAAATGACTAATCTAAAAGGAACAAATTTGGATAGAAAGAAGGGAAACCATAACTAAAATGTCCACAAATTGCCAACTAAAGTATCAATTGCGGACAAACTAGATAAAATCACATCTGGGGTCTTGAGTTGTTAACTAACATAAGAGTACCTGCGGAGCCGAAGAAGCAAATGGAACACTATCTGAGACCCTCCAAGCATGTCGGCAGCAGTGACTGAGGAAGAAGATAGGCCATTCAAAAGAGGGTCAAGAAGGGTTTATGTATGCCAACGGTTGTTGAAATGGGGTCTCATCAATGAAAGCGATTTGTGAGATAAGTGAGTTCTCTGTTGAAAGGAAAAGAACACTGGAACGGAGAGAGGGTCCAAAATGTGGAAATGTTTGGACAGGTGTTGCCTTATCAGTTTTGTGAATCTGCGGAGCCAATCGTCGAAGTCGGGCTGCGGAATTATAAATGGAATTGCAAGCGGTGGCTAGCTCATACGATAGAGCTTTTAAATGCCTCATATTGGATTCCGGAACCGAGTCTCATTTTCCCTCCCATATATAATAGATTAGAAATCACGAATGACAAAAAAAAAAAATTATATAAGAATTTTTGTTTTGATAATTTTTTTCAAAACTAAATTAAGTCATTCAAGTTTTTATAGGACGATTTTGATGAATTGAAAAACCAATCGATGCAATATCATTATCGTACGGTATCATTCACTATAATGTAGTGTTTTTGAAATAAAAATTGTTCTTATTTTCTAATTATTTTTGAAGTTATATATAAATTTTTAAATATCTAATAAAAATATACAAAATATACTTCGAAATAAGAAATTGGAGGCCGCCCCCTATATAGCTCCACCACTATGGTGAATGGCGGGTTGCAATTTGTTTTGTTAGTCATTTCTGTTCTTTTCCTTTCCTTTTTTTCTTTTTCTTTTTGAAAGCATCCTCCTTTCATTACCACTCTCCTAATTTTGAAAAGAATTCTTAGTTAGCTGAATAAATAGTTGAAATTTGCCATTTGAGAAATCGTATAGATCATAAACCTTCTGGTGGATCACATGATTTCATTACTGGAATTATAAATCACAATGATTTCTATCGCCTTATGTGGATATATGATTCGAGAACAAAATATCTGTACGTTTCACATAGATCATATTTAGTAAGACAACTACGCAAAGTTTGAATTTCAATCGCGAGTCGTCTCCTTAAAAAAAGAAGTCACGTTCTTCTCCGGATCCGTCTAGTAAGTGGAAGGCTTCTGCAGCGATTCAACCTGTATCATTTGATCATAGATCACACCATGCCATCTTTCTTCATTAGAGGAACTTGCATCAGAAGGCTACATTTTAGAGTACAACCACATTTCAGGTTAGGCACAAAAAGTTGGTGCTGCCCCAGTGACTTATAGTGTGGCTCTCTTTATGGTTCAGAAAAGTGGGTATTTTTTGACAATGAAAATATGATTTTGACAGCAGACATGAACTGATATGAAAAGCAGGAAAGGAAAAATGGAGCTGGTATCCGCATCATCTGATTCACAAAACCACTTCTTTTACCAATTTAATGTATATGATCATCTTCTGTAATTGATCAATAAATCTATAGAAACTCATCTTGCAAAGGAGAGGCTATAGAGTTAGTTTTCCATCAAGCTAGGTTTTACAGGATGAACAAAAAGCAACGCACGCATTTTCTGGTGAAAAAAAACAATGAACATACCAAATACCTAGTGGGTTATCTCCTGGTTCTCTCTTAAAGGAGACCAGGGTTCGAGCCTCGACAGGGGCGTGGGGATTTAGGGCTATGGATAGCTTGTAGACTCTCTCTGAACTAACTCACTAACTCCCCCGCTCACCCCCCACTGATGTATATCGAATGGCAAAAAAAAAAAAAGTAGAATCACTCAAATTCCATTTTGGGCATAATCCAAGATTAGGCCAACAACATAAAAGAGGTCGTACCCAGTGCTACAAAACAAGACGGAGAACAAATTATTCCATCCCATGCACAATATAAAATGAGTTTGCTTCTAATTACAGGATATGAGGATAATAAGTCAAATTAGCCCAAAGCTACATGCAGATTAAAAAAAAAAAAAAACTGAAAGTCGGTGATAATTTTCTTAAAACTACAAAGTACAAACTTTGCTACCAAAAAAATTGAATCTTGGCCTATGATCAATGAAAACAAAATGGGTCAGCAGCAAACTTAGGCTTTTTCTTGACCTAGACTGGGTCAGCAGCAAACTTATTCTTTTTCTTGAATTCAGCTCTCCTCATTCAGGAAAAGAGAACAACATAAAATGAAGTAACTTTTGTTCTCTCTCTCTCTCTCTCAAGTTTACAAGATGCTATAACTTGCATTGTTTTTGTATCATGGATTTATGCTACAAACTTGCATTGTTTTTGTATCATGGATTTGTGCAGAAGCTTTCCTTTGACAAAGCCAAAAGATAGGAAAACCGAGGAGATAAAGTCAGCTTCTTCACTTCATTACAATGCTATATTTTCCTTTGTTTTCATTTCCTGAATCCTTCTTTAAATCTTCCGAAAACAGCATTAGTCGATTGAACTTCAGAGCATTGTATCCGAAGAAACTCAAAGAAAAAGTTATCCCCCGATATGCACCAACAACTTCATTCATTCTTAACAGAACGATATATGTGGTGAACAAACAGCAAGGAAGCACGAAAACTGATTGTACCAAGCATCAGGAAAAATGCATAGCAAATGCAAGCATTGTACCCGAAAAAGAAGGATAGCTGCAAAAAACCCCTCATATTTGACTTGGCATAGAAGTAAATGGCATGGCCGAACATGAATATGGCAATGGAACCCCCACGCAAAATAGATCTGCATCGAAGAAATAAGTAATTGATAAGCCGATGCAAGGGACAAAGAAGAAGAAGAAATAAATGGACTTCCCTTCATGGGTAGTGAAGCTCCCAATTTTATATTTTGGCACGATATTAGTTGGAAATGAGGTGTGGAGACTCTTTTGTAAGATTTTGAATTTTTTCTTTTCTCAAACATTCGGAACTTCATAGTATAGCAAAATCAAGCAGAACCAAGAAATGATACGAACTTATCTATGATGGCCTTGTAGCAGTCGTGTGGTGGTAAGTGATAATACATTTGTTTGGTTTTCGTGGGATGGAATACCAAACATCCAGGAAGTAACACTATAAACTATTAAACCTCATGATTTTCAAAAGTGCCTTCTGTTAATATCTTTATGCTCAGAGGCTAGCTCCCTTTTTTTTTTCGACGATCAAGGGTGTCCGGGCCAACTTACACAAATCTCGACTAATCCCATCCCCGGTCCAATCAAAGGCAGGCCATCCACGCCAACACTAGAGAATTCACAAGAAATTACTTTCTTGTGGTCTTACCCCAAGAGTCGATCCCGGTCAACTTTGTGGGGACAACCAACTGCACTAAACCTTGGGGGATGAGGCTAGCTCCCCATCTGCCACATTCGCAGCTCATGCTAGCCTCAAATTACCTTTTTTGGTTTGGGAGTTTCACAAAACAGAACTGGGGCTTTTTCGAAAAACAATCACGGATGAAAATATTTTGATTACAACATACTGGTAATAGCATTATAACAACAAAGTTCCCTCGAAACTTGCTGGAACCAATCACATATCCACTTACTCAAGATAATGAGTAAGCAAAATATAAGATTCAAGATTCTTCAATTATAGGTAACTAACATCATCGACATTCAGAGGTTGGAACTACCCCAGAAACATCAAGATCCTGTACAGAGAGTGGCAAGTAGCTGCTAACAAAAACACTGGCACTGATAGAGGCACATACAAGGATACATGCAGATAATTGTATATGCATGCTGCAAATGGTAAGCTGGAGAACATACCTCCACCACCATTCATGGTCTTCCACAGTCAGCTGAATGTACAGCAAACCAACACTCAACATAGCAACAAGTACGACGAGAATGATGAACGTTACAAACAGAATACTGGGAAGGGTGTAGATCTTGTAGCCCCACATGCTAGCATAAAAGTTGTGTAGCTCAAGGACAATTGCACTGAAAGGTAAAAGACCCCCAACAATCATTTGACCAGGTGTTTTGCTGTACCAAGCTGACAGTGGAATGTTCCGTGGGAATCTCTTGGTTGCAGAAGGTGCTTGAAATTTGGATCTAAGTCGGTGCCCAATTACTCCACCAATGGCAAGCAAAGGAATGTTGACAACCACAAGTACCAAAACAATCACTACTATAGTGCCAAATGGAAGTGCTGCCGTAGCTCCATAAGATATTGCAATAGTGTTAAGGATAGACACTATTGAGAACAGTGGACCAAGGTAGAGAACCCCAGCTAGAAGAACACTTCTTTCCTGGAAGCCTTAAAACAGTCACGATCAGTGATAAAGTAAACAAATTGAAGACCATGAAAGACTATAAAGAAGAGTAATAGAGAATTTTAAGGTATACCCATCTGGCCTCAGCAAACTGATTGTAAAAAGAAGCAGAACTGTATCCACAAATTGTAGATGTAAGTATATAAATCACCACAAGAGAAGTGCACAAAACTCCACGACTGTAGGGATAGAGGACACCAAGAAATGCCAAAGAAAATAATAAGAGAACCCTGAAAAAATGTGAAAAAGGGTTAGATAAAAGTAAAACAGGTCATTCTCAGACTTTGTCCTACAGAAATTCATTTGAATGGCACAAGCCACAGTTCTGACTTGAGGAGTTCAAACGAATGTTACATGGATTTTGGAAAGTGAATGTGGAACACCAATGCTCTAAATTGTGGAGTATTATGACCAATTTTCCTACATTTTGTCATGCCCAAGCTCCGTTCCATAGATATTTGTAGTTTTTTCAATTCATGCCCAAGGAAAATGTAAAAGGACCAAAGAAGGAAAAACTATGGGGATCGCATCGGCCAAACAAAGAGCATCATGTTTCAGAACATGCAATTTCAAAATCGTAAACTGCTATTTAATATTATTATTTTGTGATGAAACAGGTACAAATCCACTGCTCACAAAGGTCCTTTGAAGTTCCTTATTTGGACTAATCCGAGAATATAACTACCACTCCTCACAAGGGACCATCACAGAATAGTAACTGAGAATGGGAAAACATGGGGAAGATGATATCTTCTGCTATCAACACCATGGGCAACCTCCATAAAACATTATCCCCTAGGTCCATAGAGCTACCAGGATGCAGAGCATCCCTCTATTCAAGCACCACTGTGAAAGATAGTGAAAACATTACCTTTGGCATCCCTCTAGACTCTAGAGTGCACATTAACACGACACGTCACACATGGAACTATGCCGACAATGGCTGAGGGTTACATGAATGTACAGCAACCATAAGTACCAATAGAATTGAAGTAAAATCCTTCAGAATAACTTACATGGTCAACAACTGGGTGCCAGTGCCCAGAATAGCACAAAGCAAGATCATCCGGGGAGGACACTTGAATACATCACTGTGAATGTATTTCCAACCAACCTCCTTATCTTCTTCTTCATCTCCATTAGTAAACCTGCGACACAGATTAAAGAACAGGCATGAAATATAGAACTTCAGATCCAATTTGTCTTTATGTTAGTAGCAGACTAGCAGTTGTAGACTTGTAGTAAAACCAAAAGCTGTAGTAAGATAATAACAGTGCCTTACTTTTTCAAATCATTTTTGAGATGCCGCATAAAAAGGACCATAAGCAATCCCATTAGTAGCACAATGATCACCATTGAGTTTATGAATGAGAACCAATGGATTTGCCTATGTATCGGCAGTGATGAAGCCCTTGAGTAGTTGTCCATTCTGTTCTCAAACTGAGTAGAGGTTTCATTCCAGATGATGGAATAAGTAAACCTAACGCTGGTCTCTGCATCTTCAGTAACATCTACCACATGATTTGGGTCACTAAAAGCACGCATTTCTATGACTTGGTTGCCATTATAAAATGCATTGAACTGCACATGTTTGAATAGATAGTACTTGGGACCCTTCCCATCAAGTGTCCAACTTTCCTCTTCAACTTTCCCTATGAAACCCCAGAAAGGAAGATCATCATAGTACATCTGGAAGTAGAACTCGTTAATAATAGCATTTCTGAACTTTGCAATTTCGTCTCCTTTAATCTTCTGTTGGCACAAAAACTCTGCAGTTTTGTCTTCCCTGAATTTCAAGTCGTATAAGGCATTTGTTAAGCGATCACCACTTAAAACCTCCCCAAGCGATTCTTGCTTTTTTACCAAGTAATCTGCAAATAAAAGGGCAAGTCACTTTGAAGTGAGATTAGCACACATAAATGAGGAAGAATACTGCATCTAAAGTGCCAGCCACATTATTCAGTGGCATATAAATACCGCAGCTGCACAAAGGGCATCAAGAATATAAAGCCAATGTCAAGTGTACGTTCTTGATAGTTAATGCAAACCAAACATCAGTTTATATCAAAACACTCTAGTCTAATTCTTCTTCCAATAATGATTCAGTAATAAAAAGTCCCTGTGAGCTCCTAACCTGGGTGGCAGAATGGCAAGTCAAAGTATTCGTAGGTTTCACTGCAAGAGAATGGCACTAAAAGAACATTAGGATTGAAAAACAATAATGCCTAAATAAATGTAACATGTTAGACAAAATATGAACATTTATTTTCACAACGCCATACAAGTCAAAAGAAAATGACTTTTTTGGACATATGATGCCTATTCTCCCGAGCTTAAGGAGATTTAAATGGTTTCGCAGCGCGAAAAACAAAGATTGTTTCTCATTATTATCATGGTGCTAAAGAGAGTTTTTTCTACCAATAGCTAAAGAATAGCAACGTCAAAGAAATGTTAAATAAACTAATACGAACTCAATGTTGGTGTTGAGTTCTGCCATAACAATATAAAAAATTTCCTCAGATGTCAATATCTAGGGAAATGCACTTTTTTGTACAATCGACTAGCATGCCTTCTTCAGCCTATCTCAACCTATATGCTCTTAGCCATCCATTACCTTTTTCAACTTTCCATTTCAACAATCTCTTTCCACAACTTTCCCGTATTTATCATCATTTACAGGGACATTTATGTTCTTGCGAATCCATTCATTTCATATCGCTACCTTCTTACATAGACATTCATCCAACTCAGTAAAAAACTGATTTGCAGAGGTCTTCTACAAGTTTGATATTGAAGACTCCATGTCCTAGACTAAGAAGCACGGTTGTCCTTAACCCATCACCAAATTTCCTATACATAAAGGAACATCAACAAGAAGTCTTCACTGATTCCAAACTAGTTGCATGAAGAGGGGGCGGGGATGGTGGAGTGGAGGATCATAGAAGCTCCTCCTTTGGGAACGGGGGAGCGTTTAGAAGTAAATGGTAAAGATAGAAATTTACTAATTTAGTCTTACATAGAGCACAAGCTCTGCAAAACCCACCCAATTAATCAAATTACCAACTCAGAAGCTCCTCGTTTAGATGAGCCCTGCAACTAAGAACTGAAGTCAATTGCAAATTGTTTTCCCCCAAATATAAGTTAATCTTACATTCATACTTTATACTACGTACTTGAGTAGATTTGAGTTTTACAACCCACCAAAAGGAGCCAAAACATGGGCTAATGTTAATGACTTTACAATTGGGCAAGGATGTCGACAGAAAGTGGGCATGGTTAGTCACTTAGCCTTGGTTTGATGAAACCTACATATTGTGGTCACTATAAAGCGTGAGGAGGTCACATTTTACGCACAACCCAATTGAGTTCAATAAATTGTTAATTGTTAATTGTGGTCATATTGTTAATTGTTAATTGTTAAGTGATGATCCACAGAATTTTTCCTGGATATTTGTTTCAAGTCACCAGTATCAATCAAAATAAAAAAGTTGTTCAATATGGAGCTCATCGTCAACAGAGAATCCATTTTGTGCAAACAAATTAGATTCAAGTTCGATAAAAGGATAGAGTAACAGATGCATGAGATTCAAACTATTAACTGTTTTCCTCCCGCCAAAAAATAGGGCAGCAAAAGTATCTTTTTGCTGCAATTACATTGCCATTTCCCTAATACCCAGACAAAACAAAGAGTATGGTCAAAGTGACCTCAACAATTGCCAGAACACAAACTTTACCCAGAGTTCTAATGCATCAACAATCGAAACATGAGGTTTTGAGTTACAGAGGTTCGGAGTTCTACTCCCGCTTGAAAAGCCTTGACCTTTCCCCATGCCTATGGCTTGTGGACGCCTAGCGAGTTTTAGAACCTTAGCTGCAGTTACACGGGTTTACCTGCAGATAGATCCAAAGTGGTCCTGACTTGGAGAGGTTCCTCTTAAAGGAAACCCTCAAGAATACATAGATGGGTTGCCTTCAATTTTTCTACTACTGCTAGTTGAATCTCAATGAAAGGCTAGAAAAACAACTTTTCTCTCACTCCACACATTACCAGTAATAACTTCCACCATTCCTCATCCTCCAACTGGAGCTAATCTCATGAGTTTGCAAATCAAAATAACTTAATTATATTCACTATCAACTCCGTAATTGAAGTCAACTAAGTCAAACACTATCGTCAACAATCTATAATTCTCATAAGTCTACAGTACAACATACAGTTTAAAGACAGATCTACAGGATGAAACAAGTGAATTCGAAATGGGTTTGAAGAGTAACCTGGGATTGTTCAAGGGACCCACTTTGTTGACGAACAAGGGGACGTGCTCGCCTACATTGTACCGGTGATCACTCGGAGATGCAGTGGCAGAGGGGAGTGAGAAACCAACGGTTGCTATGATCAGTACCAAAAGGAGAACGATTCGAGAGAGTTGATTCATAGAGAAAAATCTAGAGAGAGAAGAGAGAGTCGAGATTTGCATACGGAAATCAGAGGAGCTGGATTTAGACGGGGATGACCCAAACTATTCGTTCGTCCCAATTTCTTAGCCAAAAGAATAACATTACGGTCATAATGGACAAACTGTCGGCCAATAGATCAAACAATGCGGCCATAACTAATTAAGGGGATGATGAATTGTTGAAGTTTGCGTCCATACTAGTAGGATGAATTTTTAATTATACAAAAAAAAAAAAAAAAACATTTGTTAGTATGATATAGGGTTCTAAAATTCGTTAGGCGCTGCCAAGGCGGCAGGACCTTCTAACTTCCAAGTTGAGTATCCAGCAATTACTTGTTTTTTTTTTTTTTACTTTTTCGTATGTAAAGACATGTAAACTAAATATAATTAGTCAATCCATAGTGCAACGTTTAATCTTCATAGTTCAACTTCAAACCCAAAAAAAATAAAAAATTCAAACCAAATAAAACCGAGTAGTATCAAATAACTAGTCAATTACGAAGTTCAAAAACATATAAAACTAAGTGACACGAAATTAGTAAGCAATTACTTCTCTTCTTCTTCTCTGTATCCCTTCATAACATAGCCTTTATCGGACTCACACTCAAAAACCTCATCTACCTCCTCATCGGTATCATCTTCCGACATAAAATCTTCATCGACTTGACATAAATTCCGACTAGTCCCCGACTTGACCTTCCAATGACTACACTCACCGACCAGGCCATAGTCGCCTCATTTAGGTACCTTCTAGCGAGTAGTCGACAACTACTCGGCCGACTTTTAGAACACTGGTGCATCAATTGATTTGAGATTATCAATTCGTCTTGATGAGAGAAATCAGGAAAAAAATGAACCAGACTATTTTTTTAATAAAGACAAAAATAATCATTGTCTATTTTGGATTATTTTGATTTATGTGAACTTTTTTAATTTATTTGTTTTGGATTATTTTGTTTTAAGTGAACTTTTTAAATATTTTGATCATATTTTTTTTTACTTTTTTGATTTCTCTCGTCAAGACAAATTAATAATAAAAAAATTAATGCAAAACTAACAAGTGAGAAAAAAAATTAAACAAAGACCAAAAAATAATACAACGAGATTCTTAAGCCAAAACATACCAAACCAAACCGAGTCTTATGTCCCAAATCAATTGGGGTCGGCTACATGAATCCTTTTCCTCCACTGAGCTCTGTCAAGTGCTGCTTGCTCACTTAGCCCTAGTAGACTCAAATCCTTGTGCACTACCGGATCTACTGTCAATTTGGGTTTTCCCCTCCTCGGAGCGTTGCTACTCAAAGCTATTCTATCCGCTCTCTTAACTACTGCATCTGCTAGTCTCCGATAGACATGCCCAAACCACCTAAGCCTGTTTTCCCTCAACTTCTCCTCTATGGGTACTACCTACCATCTCGCGAACTGTTTCATTTCTAATCCTATCTCGTCTAGTCTTACCACACATCCACCTCAACATTCTCATTTTTGCTACACTTATCTTGTTCACCTGCTGTTTCTTAATAGGCCAACATTTTGTCCCGTAAAGTATCGCTGGTCTTATGATAGTTCTATAGAATTTGCCCTTCAATTTTGTGGGTACCCTCTTGTCACACAATGCACCAGTAGCGCTTCTCCACTTGAGCCACCCCCACTTGGATCCTATGGGTCACATCCTCTGCAATTTCTCCATCTTGACTAATAATAGAGCCTAAATACTTGAAATGGTCACTCTTTGGTATCTTCTGGTCTTGAATCATCACTCTTTCTTTGGACGCACTACTGGTACTACTAAACTTGCAAACCATATACTCAGTCTTACTCCTACTTATCCGAAAGCCCTTAGACTCTAGTGCATCCCGCCAAATTTCTAATTTAGTATTAACACCGCTAGCAGTTTCATCCATAAAGGACAATATCATCTGCAAACAACATACACCATGGGATATCTTCTTGAATCTGTCTAGTCAATTCATCCATAACTAAAGTGAAAAGGTACGGGCTCAAGGCTGACCCTTGGTGCAATCCTACTGTGATGGGAAATTCACACGTTTCCCCTACTGGTGATCTAATGGCAGTGACGACACCTTCATACATGTTTCTAACCACATGCATAAGTTATTATTTAAATGAATATAGATTCTAATTTTTAAGCAAACAATAAAACGTTATTCCTTTCTCTCAATGTATGAATGTATAATTCACAAAAAATTTACCCAAATTAATTTGGAGTTTTTTTTAAAATGCTTCATATCAAAGGAGTTTCTCAAATTTAACATTTAAAACTATGACTGAGGGCAAATATGCTAGCCCTAACTCAATTTTTGACTCAAATTTGAGTAAAAAATTGAGTTAATGCTCCATTTGGTATGAGCCTCCAGCCCTTCACTTAAATTTTGAAAGGGTTTCACCGTTGACCACAGTCACGACTCTTCAAAGATCATGATCAACCACATCATACCACCACCACAACCCGTCAATCAATCTTCGTGTTGGTCGCTGGAAAACACCATGACATCTGCCCATCACCACTAGACAACCACAAATACCACCAATGCCGGAAAATACCACGATCACCACCCACCACCTGTCGCCGCCTGGAAATAGCCGCTAGAAATTTGAGTTTGAGTCTCCATTAATTTGGTTAAACAAAAGGGTCTCCATTGATTTTGGTAAAACAGAAAAACCTTTTGGGTTCAAATCACATTTGTGTCTCAAAACCAAAATAAATATGTTCTTTTACTTCAAATTAAGTTAGGTGATGCAGGAGCTTTCAGGACCTGCATATGCAAGAGTTTGGTGCACTAGATACACCTTTATATTAATTAAGTTATGGCATGTAATAGAGACATTAGTCAGGCTTTCTTAAATCTCACTTCCTTATTTAAGTGAGAAGATACCTCCAGCTGATTCAACAATATGGTTTAAAGTCATGAATAAGTACTTTTAGACATGACCAAACCCAAGCTATTTAACTACTACATAATGAATGCAGTTTGGAAGGGATGCAATAACCAAGGAATCCCTTGACCTCAAAATCTGAGTTTTCCATAAGAAGAACATGTTGTCAGTTGCATCAAGAACCAATGCGGAAACATGGGGAATTAATGCATATATACCTAATCCAAGTAACTGCTCTTTTTTTTTTTGGACCAAACCTTTATTGGCCAACCATTGGTTTAAGGCAGGAAGAATTGGTATTGGGAAACTTAGTAACCATTAGTAGGACTTTTATGTGAATATCACATAGTAAATATTTGCACTGTTCTAGAAATCCCTAAGATTTAGTCAGGCGGAAAAGGGGTGCGTAGCGTATCAGAGATGACTAGTCGGCTGCCTAATCTAGTCGTTGGACCACCGCCTAACACTGAGGTGGGACTAGTCGGCCTAGGCAGCCGACTTTTAGAACTTTGATTGATTGTAAATTGTATCCCCACCTCTTCATCGGAAAGATTATGGGTCCATTACCTAAAACACACGCTCTCCCGTCTCCATACCATATTAACATGCATAGATACAAGTGATGATGGATGGATATCCAAACCATATTAACCTAGAACTTCATTTCCACTCTGGGTAACAAAAATCTATATTCTTATACATATAAGTGATGATGGTCATGGATATCCAAAAGTCTTACCCAGAGTGGAAGAAGTTCTAGGTCAGTAGGTCTGGAGCTAAAATGGGATAATCAGCATTCAATAAGGGACTCTGTCCTTTAAGAAGTTGCAATGGAGTGTGACCCTAATGAGAAGCAGGAAAAAGAAGAAGAAGAAGGTTTGCAATCCACTCTGCCATGACCTCTTCTGAACAGGCACACCAGGAAATTTAAAATTCTATTGATGGAAAAGAATCTTTAAATGTGGCACTGGTTTAGGTTATGACAGGAATGGATATCGACCTACTAACAAAGGGGATAATAGCAAACAAATCCATCTATGAGACTTTGGATTAAAATACACTTGGGTTATGTTATTCCTGGTTATTCTAATGTTCTGGTAGAAATATATCCATAGACTATATGGACAAGCAGGATTTTAAACGATATACATCTCTTTCCAAAAGCATGAGTTGTCAAAGTAAACTCAATTATCCCCTTTGAGCTATAAAAAGATAAAAAAAAAAAAAAAAACTAACTTTGATCCTTATTTTTTTTAGCTTTCTATCCTTCTTTTATGAAAGAAAAACTTGTCTTATCTCCTCCTCCCGGAAGGAGAATTTATGTTAAAATTAAGGGTTCGAATTCTCCCCGGTCTAAGTTTTGGACTGGCCGGAGAGTCTTAATCTTGACCGTACATTTATATAATTAACGATTCAGATTTGCTCAAAAACTTTTGCTTAAGAGTTCTTGAACAAATCAATACCATTATTGCAGCAAATGGACGGTCTAGATTTGAAATGTCTAAAGAATATTCATTTGGTAAATTTTTTTAAAAAAATTGTACTCTGCAGCTCTGTGTAAAAGGAGCCAATTGGAAAGCACAAGCGGTTACGGAGAGAGGGTGGAGTAGGAGTGATTTCTTGTGGGTTCCTGCAAAAGGCCACACCTTTTCTTCAGGAAAATGTAGAAATTCCACTAATGTTCCCTATAATTTTGTGAGTAATTGAATTTAGGCCTCATAAGTTTAATATTATCAGTTTAAACCGCTTCTATTTCATTTTTTTTTTCCGTGAAGTTTCTCCCGTCCTCCTCTATTAATCTTTCAAACGGAAAGATCGAAGAATAGATCGACGTGGATCACAAATAGCAATACAAACACTACCTATTTAATTTACCAGGATAACTTTTCTCTATAGGGTAGAGACGTTCAATTTTTTTAGCAGCTACCGTCAAAAGTTCGGCCCGTGTTGTCTTTTTGTTTGAAATAGTAAGGGACTGTGACAAATGGACAACACGACTCAACTGAAAATTTATTTCTTTTTTCCATACAAAAATACTGATAATGTCCGGGTCCGAATTAAATGAAGTTGAAAGTGCGCAAAAACCAACTACGGGGACCAATAGTGTCGTTACCCGAAACAGAAAATATGTTGTTATTCTAATTGTACTTCCGCATTTTCCGTCTTCAAAACCAAACAAAACCAGACGCCCTGTGACAGGATTTTCAAATGATTTTCAACTCTCCTATCAATTACTCTGCAGAAGCCGATAAAAGCAACCCAAACAGAATAATCAAATATAGCTTTCTTCATCAAGAAGGAGAGAAGCAACGAGATGGATAAGACTCCTGAAGGATTAAACGCTGCAATGCTCTTTTGAGAGAGAGAAAGAAGAAAAAATAGTAGACCCTTTTGTGGTGGCTACTTGTAGATATACTTTGACTATAAAGTTTTGATCTTTTCTTCCTCTAACTGTGTCTACCTCAGTTGGGTTTTTCGTCTCCAAGAATCGCAACGAAAACCGAGGTTTCTTTTCATTTCCTTTCCTTTCCCATGTATATATAATTTTCATCTTACATGGGAAATGAATTCCAATCCTTTGTATCTGCAGTTTCCTTTTGGAGAAGCATGAAAATGGTTTGAAGGCTAGAACTTTTGTATGGAGGGTCGCAGAGTTGGACAGACTGGTTTGTCAGATTCAGGACCTTCAAATTCAAACCACCACAGTCCATATACAGTTTTTCATGGGATTAATCCTTCCAGTGGCTTCATGTATTTTTTTCTCCATTGGAATTGCAAATTTTAATTAATGGGTTTGCTAGTTTGTGATTTCTGCTTGTTTCTGACCTGGGTGTTGAACAATATTTCTGTCTCAGTAATCAAGGAGGATCTGGTTTTGATTTTGGAGAGCTGGAGGATGCTATTGCACTGCAAGGGGTGAAGATCAATAATGATGAAGCTAAAGCACGTAGGCTTCTCCTTTTGTGACGTTTGGTTTGAAAATGTCCATAGAGGCAGCAGTCTATTTCCAGTATAGGAATCATTTTGTATGAGGGAGTGAATTGGCGTGGGGTTTCAAACAAGGAAACCTTTACTGACTCCATAACTGCAGTAAAAAAAGAGAAAAATGAGAAAAAGGGAATTGGGTTTCCACCCTTTATGAGTTTTGAAAAAATGTTGCAAGTTCTTTTTCCCTGATTTTGCTTTTCTGTGATTTTGTTGCAGCTTTATTTACCACAGCCAGGTCTGCTGCTACTCTGGAAATGTTCCCTTCTTGGCCTATGAGATTCCACCACACCCCAAGAGTTGTTTCCTCATTTCCATCCTTTCTTTGACCATTTCAATTTTTATTTTTCATTTTGTTAGGGAATACCCAAATGAAAACTGAAGTCTTTAGGTGGTTTTGAACTTTTGATGACATTTTGGGTGATATTTAGATATACCCATTTGCAAAAAATTGGTGGGTTTTTTTTTTTTTTCTCTATCTTTGACCAATTTGTTCATAAACGAGCTGAAAAACAAAGTTGAATCTTCTGACATGGTTTTGGTTGCATTTTTGGGTGACTAAAAATACCAATTTGAATAACTTGGGGGTTCTTTTTATTTCAACACAGGGTAGTTCACAATCAGGAGATAGTACTGACTCTCATTCAAGTAAGGCTGGGGCTCATCTTGAACCAGAATCTCCCATGAGTAGAAAAGATTCTTCAGATTATCAGGCTTTTGATCAGAAGCATCTTCTCCAACGACAACAACAACAACTTGAGATGACAAATGATGGCAATAGAACAGGATCATCACAGGCTCAAATCACTCAACCAGCTGCCAAACCCATCACAGAAAAGGTTCCCTTTCTCTTTCTCTCTCTCTCAGATAGCTACAAAACTTTTGAGAAGATCAGTCAAGGCAGGGTTTTTATGGTTTCTGGGTGATATTTTGATTCGAGTCTGACATGTAATAAAAAGAAAATGTGAGAGAGATAGAGAATTGTGCCGAACGGCCCCCCACATCCTATCCATAAAGGAAAAGAGAGAATCTTGTCAACAGTTACCATTATTCTTTATCATCCTTTAATGCAAAAATTCCTCCTCCTCTCGGCCTGGCATTAATCCCCACTGTAGTTTTCTTTTAGGCCTTAATCCATCTTGGGACTAGAAACTCAAATGGCATGTAATGACATAGACTGGGACTAAAACCCTGTAATAATCATCAACTGCCTCAAAATCAGTAATCAATCAGCATTAGAAGAGAAGTTATGCTTGTCCAGACAAGTAGAGAAGTGGGCCTCTTTTTTCTGAATTTTTTCTTAAAAAAATTGTAAATTTTGGTTGTGAGAGGAATGAAGATTTTGGGTTAAAAGGGTTAGCCGGTGGATGAGTGTTGTGTCCGTAGCATTTTCGTCCCTCGGAAAAGTAATATGAAAGTTTCGAATTAATGGGTGTTTCTAGCTTAAATCAAAGGGATTTTGAGTTTGCCTTTTGGTGTTGCAGAGGAAGGGAGTTGGTTCGACATCAGGAAAAGGGCTTGATGCTAAGGTAATCAGACAAACATACACATGTGGAGATTTTACCATGTTTAATTCTAGCAAAAAATGAGTATGAATATAATCCTTCAATTTGTGCGCTTCAAATTTGATTCTTAAGTTGGAAGTTTGTGCTATGGTTACAGACATTGAGACGTTTGGCTCAAAACAGAGAAGCTGCAAGGAAAAGCAGACTTAGAAAAAAGGTAAGGCTCATTTTCAGACCTCAGGAAATAGAAATGTCTTAAATCCAGAAATTAGTAGCTTTAGAATTAAAAATCTCAACCCAATTAATTTTTTTTTGTGGTCAGGACTATGTCCGGGCCAGCGCCCAATTAATATATTTGTTGTTGGCTACTTTAACTCAAACCCATATTGTAAATCATAACTCGTTTGTGATCTAGAGTACCCGATATGGCAAATAGAACTGTCTACCCCTAACTGTTTTTTCTTTACGAGGGTTGATAGGGGGGCTTCTAGGGTAGAGTTGGGAGACATAGTCAGCCCTATTATTCTCCTCTTTCATATTATGCCTACTACTATTTGATACTAGTAAGATTCGTCTGTTGATTTGGACCCATCATTAAGGTTTTAACTAAACTCAAATCATGTAAATTATTCTTCGTAATATTGTGTGATTGCTTCGTTTTCGGTCAATGCTATCTTTTTTCGGTCAACACTATCTTCACTTAATCTCTCTGCCTAATTATATATGGAGCAGGCTTATGTACAGCAACTGGAATCAAGTAGGATCAAACTCACCCAGTTGGAGCAAGACCTTCAGCACGCGCGAGCTCAGGTTCATGACTATAATTATAATTATATAGTGGTTCTCAGGCATGGCCACGTGCCCCTTCAAGACCTTTTACCACCACACCATTACGTGAGATCCATGACTATCATGTTATTATTAAACAGTTCTTTTTCTTCTTCTTCTTCTTGTCTGTTATTATTAGCAGGGATTGTTGTTGGGAGGTGCTGGTGGACCTGGTGGAAATATCAGTCCTGGTAAGATTTTCTAATTTTTTATGTGGTTGAACAGTCAACTTTTTCACCTTTATTTATTTCACACTATTGTAGTTTATTTTTCATGGACTTATAAAAACATCTACTAATAACTCGGACATACGCATTGATCGATACTCACACAAAAGTAGATACTCCGGATTTTGTGGCGATAAGTGCCATGTAGACTAAAATAGTAAACCTCGCCCTAATTTAACGTTTGCTCGAATTCCCATTTCCCAATATACAAGAAAAAAAAACCTTAGCAACTTGATTAGAAGATCAGCCTAAGAATTTCCTGGCGACTTTCTTTCCAAAGCCTCTTGCTACTCAATAAGACTCCTAACCTGAAAGCCTGAAAGACAGTTAAAAGTTCAAGTATGAAAAAAATTGTGTATTCATTGAGAAAGTCCGTTAGTAAAAGATACTCCAACAAGAAGTCGTTTTAGTGGCCAAATAAATTTCTATTTTCTTCGGAGAATTTTCATTCGGCTACCAATTATTTTTACTTGGTTTTCAAACCATTCCAGACAAAAAGTAAGCCTTTCACCAAGCAAATTGAGCACTCAAATGTCTCTGGCATTGTTCTGTCAAAGTGTGGAACAAGATAAAAAGGTTGCCATTTGATCAGAATTTTGGGAGAGACCTCACATTTCAAATCTTGTATTTTTGTGTTCTAAATTCTTCTGTTTGAAAAAAATGAATGATGGATTTGACTTGATCAATCTTGACTCTGACTTCATCTTCATTCTTGACTCTGACTTCATCTTCATTTTTTGTTTTCTTGTTATTGATTAAAAAATTCAGAAGAACTTTAACCAATTGATACATTGCCATTTTGCCCACCAAAAATAGGGTTCTGGGGACCCTGTAGCGCGCATCGCAGCAGTTCAACCTGGCAATTAATGGTCTAGTCGCAGACGCTTTATTACCGGTAAGAAAGCGTTTGCAAATCCAGACCATTGAAAACACTTTTGGACGGCTGTGATTGAGGACTGCAATCCTATAGTGCTATGGGCACTACAAGGTCCCCGGATCCCAAAAATAGTTTCCATACCTCACAAATCTAAAATCACGCAGCCATTTATTTTCAATTTTCTAAGGTGATGAACACGTTTATTCTCATTTTACACAAAGACTAGAGGTTTTAGGACAAGGGATTCCAACTTGTCAAAAACGGTTCTCAACTTATGCAAATGTCAAAAGCATACTTTCGGGGTGGTTGTCGTCGTTCTTCATTTGTATTATTGTTGCAGGTGCTGCAATATTTGATATGGAATACGCGAGATGGTTAGAAGATGATCTCAGGCACATGTCGGAGCTCCGGGCAGGGTTGCAGGGGCATTTACCGGACCATGATCTTAGGAAAATAGTAGATGGGTATGTTGGCCATTACGATGAAATTTTCCACTACAAGGGAGTTGCTGCCAAAACAGATGTCTTCCATCTCATTACCGGAATGTGGACTACTCCGGCTGAGCGTTGCTTCCTCTGGATGGGTGGTTTTCGGCCCTCCGAGCTAATCAAGGTTTTAACAAATCTAAGATTTTTTGTTTCTATATAATTAAGCATGCATGTCACTTATAATGATCAAAAAATAAGATAAGAGGGTAAAATACTGAGAATTTGGTAAAATGGTTATCATTTTATATGAAGTTCAAATGAAAATATGTGCCATGTGAAAACAAGAAAAGACCTTGAAACCTGAAAATGGAGAAAAAATTCAACGCAACCTGTACTTGTAACGCCTTCTCAAATAAGATGGGTTCTATGAATGTCTAGGTCCCACCCGATGTAAGAGAGATGTTACAAATAAACGCGTGCATTGAAAATTTTCTCTTGAAAATGGTCCTTTTCATGAGTTATGAGAATTCACTTTAGCATAGACATTTTGTATCAACCACACCTAAATTATTGAAAGGGTTTTCAGACCAATTACAGTCTAAATTTTCTTGACCAAACTGCATTGGTTGATGTTCAACTCTTTTGACTTATTCTGGGCTTCTTTTGATACTGAAAATCAGATGTTGATAACCCAACTAGACCCATTAACAGAGCAACAAGTGATGGGGATTTACAGCCTCCAACATTCCTCACAACAGGCTGAGGAGGCCCTTTCCCAGGGCCTGGATCAGCTACAGCAGTCTCTTATCGACACCGTTTCTGGTGGTGGCTCTCTCAGTGATGGCATGCACCATATGGCTGTTGCTATGGGCAAGCTCACCAATCTCGAAGGCTTCGTTCGACAGGTAATAAAAACAATTAAACCACTTAAATAGTAATACCAGTGGTAAACAAATTCATCAATAAAAACCCTACACACTGTAAAATCGCTTCTTTCTACGTTAGCGGAGGGCGAGTGTAAGAGTGGTGGTCACAAGATGATGTAATAGTAGTGGTCACGAGAGAGAAAATAGGGAGAACAAATTGACAGAAATAAAGAGAGCTTATAAGGAAAGTGGAAGAGCTTGAGAAATATGAAAGGAGACATTAGAAACACATATACACGGAACGGGCAAATTCAACAATAATACCTATGGGAGGATCATTCTACAAAATATATAGGTAGATGTGAAAGTCCTAAAAATGGGACTGCACCCTTGCTAAGACCACCCTTTCTGTTTTTCTTTGGTTTGTTTTCGTTTTCTTTTGGTCTTTTGATTATCTGCCAAAAAATGTTTCAACCAAATATTGCAGGGTAAATAAGATCCTTCAATATGGAAAGAGTTTATGTTATAGGCAAAACAGAATCAGGAACTACCCTTCAATGGAAATAGTCAAATTTTGTCCCAACCCATGAGGATTATGCTAGGAAATGTAGTTCTTGGATTATGCTAGCAAGTGTTGAAGAAAACAACACGATTGATGCCTCTTCTAATGTGCTGTTGCTATCGCGTTTTTGTCAAACTTCAAGAGATGATATTGTATTTTTCTGAGCATAAAAAATATTTCTGTCCATGGATTTTCTGACAAAATCTCTGGTCAATAATTCTGTGGGAATAATGTTGAATGCATCTATTTGAACTAGTTTTTTTTTGTCCATCCAATGCCGTTCAAAAGGTGGTTTGAATGTGATACAGTATTATAATGACCCTTTCAATACCTATCAACAACACTATATAAGTATTTGGGAAATGTTTTTTTGAATATATTGCTCAATAATTCGACCAGAGATCTAATTTTTTAACTTATGATTAGACTGATAAAATAAACTTATGATTGGAATAGTTCTATACTCATGGATAAGACTAAAGCATAAGGGCTTTGAAATCTATAGCCATATCTATCCTTGCACTAGGGCCCCATCTCAACTTGTACATGATGCCTGTGGTTTGATGTTTGTTACCATATTTTGATTATATTTCTTCTCCCTCTTTTGTTACATAGCCGTGGGTACTTTTGTCGGGACATTAATACGATGTTTGATAATTTTGGATCTTAGGCTGATAATTTAAGACAACAAACTCTTCATCAACTGCGACGGATATTAACAGTTCGACAAGCAGCAAGATGTTTTTTGGTGATTAGCGAGTACTATGGAAGACTGAGAGCCCTAAGTTCCCTTTGGACATCTCGGCCTCGAGAGTAAGATCTAAAACATGAATTAGTACGCATTACTAGTATGATCTTTTCTCATTTCACAATTGAATTTTTCCCTTTCACATCTTTTTTTAGGACTTTGATGAGTGATGATAACTCCTGCCAAACGACCACGGATTTGCATATGGTGCAATCTTCACAATACCACTTCTCCAACTTTTGATCAAGAACACAATAGGGTGGGAAAAGCTGTGATGATGATGATGAAGAATTTTCACATAGCTTATTATGGGAGGGTTTTTCTTTTGCATTCAGCTTCTTTTTCCCTTAATTAAGCTATTTATTATCCTTACAGTAGTAGTTAAGTTATGTAGCCAGCCCTGTAGTTTGAAGTAAACAAAGAGGAAAAGAAAATTCTGAAATGTGTAGGTTTCTCTTGGAATGGAAATATGGAGATAAGATCTTGTTGTATAATTAGTTCAGACTTGCATATAATGAGAGAACTAAAGAGAGAGCGCGCATAATTATTATTTTTAATTATGTGCACTTAGAGCTGCAAACAAACTGAGCTACTCCCGAGCAGCTCGTAGCTTAGCTCGTTAAGACTCTCAAGTTCGAGTTGTAGGCTCATTCAGTAATCAAGCCAAGCTCTAGTTCGAGTTGCAGGCTCCTTTAGTAATCGAGCTGAGCTCGAGCTCGAGCTCGATTTCGAGTTGTAGGCTCATTTAGTAATCGAGCCGAGCTCGAGCTCGAGTTTGAGTTGTTTGCTCGTTTAGTAAATGAGCTCGCTCAGCTCGTTTAAGGAGGCTCATTAAGTAAATTACCCTGGCTCGGCTCGTTAAGGACATGCTTCGTTTACGAACGAGCTAAGCTCGAGCTCGATTTTGTGGCTCGTTGACTAAAACGAGCCAAGCGTGAGCTCTACAAAACTCTGCTCGGCTCGACTCGTTTGCATCTATTTGTGCACTACGTACCAATGGACCTTTATGTGGTGTCACTTTTCACCCTTCACTTACAATTTGGGGAATTTCAACTCTTTATACTTTAAATCGACTTGTAATCTCTCTTAAATAAGTACTAACTACTAACGGAAGTGGTCATATGCACTTCATGTGATCTAATTTTGTGGGCATAGCAGACACCAAGGTATAAGAAAAATAACACATGATAATTTGTATTGTCTTTCACTTTTACCTAAAATAAAAAGAAGCCTTCTTATTGTTTCTTTCTAGTACATGAAACAATGTATTAGAAAGAAATAATTTGATTTTATAAAAAATTTATAACTTGTTTCTTCATTTTTAAAAGAGAATTTTAATTAGGCATCCTGTACCAATATTACCTTTATGATTTCATCCTGAAATTCGAATTATGGTTGAAAGTGCCCTTATAAGTTATTTAAGTGTGAATATATTTTTACATCTAAAAAATAGTTTCTTTATTTATAGATAATGCCGTTAATTATCTTCCCCACATTATAGGGATTATCTAATTCTAAAAGAGTCACTGAACTTTTTGTCCAGGAAGTTCATCACTTTCTCATCCATTAACTATGAAAATCATCACTTTCTCATCCGAAAAACATGAGTTCACAATTTCGTCCATCAAGCTGCACACCGGATAAACTCAACGCCATAGAACTTTTCGCCGCCATGAACCGATCCTGATCCTCGATTACGATAATCGACTTGTTCATCGTCTACAACAAAAGCATCTTCAAATCGGTTTCATCGGAGACTCTAAAGAAATCGACTTGTGCTAGCTCCTCGTGACAGCGACGTTGCAGTATAGATCCGTGATGAAGGAGCAACCGCATGTATGGATTTACATGAAGTTTGAGTGAAATCTTGTCCATTATGAGGAGATCTGGTGAATACCAAATATTGTCCTCACAGTCCGCGCACGGCGGCTGGAGAAAGCCATCGTCGGTAGTGAATAATATCTTTTTAAATGATGATTTTTTTCGATTTCAGATTTTAGTAGGGTTTTAGATTTCCTCTCAGATTTCAATTGATTGTTTCTTATGATTGAAACCCCCAAAAAGAAACGGGAAAAAAAGTTTCATGATTTTTCTTCGTTGTCTTCTTACATGATTTTGATACATATATGGGGTAAGGAATGACAGAAACGAAGAATAAATTGATTGAAAGCTTTTTTCGTGGAACATAGGTTATTGATTAGCCATGTATAATGCAAACTAATGTTCCTGCATGGAACATGGATTATTTATTAACCATGTTCCCTTCATCGTCACATTGTTGGACTATTGATTGACGATGATTATATTATTATTATTTTTGAACAATGAAAATAAATTTTATTAATCTCAGTAAGGATTATAAAGATTAAAGGGAAAAAGAGGAAGAAGGCATCACAACGAAGAGAAGCATCCCGACCATGATTATATTGTGACGATGGTTTATTGATTCATCAATCTTGTTATTTCATACAGTAAACATGGTTAAAAATAAAACCATTTTCCCTTTATGATTACGGTTAATCTATAATCCAATAATGGTTAATCAATAATACATGTTTATTGTAACATCCCATGAAAGGTTTATTTGTTATTTTTACTTGTTGATTCATGATAAAATATTTTATCATGTAAGGTATTGTTGCATAGGATTTCATGATAAATAGCTTCACGATGATTAGAGTGTTCATGAATTTGTACTTAGTTATGTTTTAATGAAAAAGTGACGTATTAATTTACCATAAAATTAGACTCATGAGTTGTTATGTAATCCAGCACAGGTTTTGTGATAAATTATTTTACCATATCTGTGGGTAGTCGAGTCATGAGAATACTTTTTTATTTTGAGATTTTAAGTGAAAAAAGATTATGAGAGAGAAAGAATTAAAAGATTAGGAAAGAGAGAGATTTTTCAAGATAGGAGAGAGAGAGAGAGAGAGAGAGGGGAGATTAGGAGAGAGAAAAGTTAGGAAATTATGAGAGAGATTTTTGGAAAATCAGGAGAGAAAATATTAGGAAAATTAGGAGAGAGAAAGGGTATTTTGAGGTTTATTTGAATTTCAGGATAGAATCATAAGTATTCAAATCTCATAGGATAGAATTATAATGATATTATTTATATAGGATATCTAAAAACGGAAAACAACATAAACCAATCATGCATTAATTATAAATCATGTATTCCAAAGGGTTTCTCAATTTGAGGCAATTTCCGCTATGGACTTAACTGTATACTTTTAATTGCGATCAACGCTCAATTCCACGGTGACGAAATGAGAGATATCACTGCAAAAGGAAAATCGATTTAGTCATGGGATTCTATGGTTATTGATTCACTTATTACAATATAAGATAAGGATCCACTTGGAATGAATAGGAAGATTGGAGTAGTATCTTCATTAGCCGGAACCTAGCGTCATTCGAACTACCTGTGTCTATATTCATGAATTTACCATGTTTATTGATATTTTCAGTGTGCAATGTAACGAATTTATCAATTTTTTTGTACTAATGTATGAATTTATATCACGTTCGTCAATATTGGATCTTACATGGTAAAAGTAAAGACGAAACACTAAACATGGTAAAATTGAATCTTGCATTATAGATCTAATTCATATGAACATGTTAAGGATTATGAATGTGATCCATTTTGATATTTTCCGTTTGAAATAGTCAATAAAATTCTCCTTGATTAGGAAACTATATATATATAAAAATCCTAATCATATCTCCCTTAATTAGGAAACTAAAATTACATGTATTAATACGTATAATTGTAAAAGGGTACATACGGTATTTCACAAACAAAAAGAATGAAAATGTAACCATTCAAAACGACGGAGATAAAAAGTTACGGTGCCTCATGAGAAAGGATTAATATTTAAATACCTCTTTTAAAATTATATATCTATGCATTATTCCTCTTTAAAATTATATATCTATGCATTATTCCTCAATTAACTGGGACTTAAAAAATCATTCATTAAAAAATGGGAGCCGCGCGTTAAGATTTTTTGACAAATACATAAAATAGAGGACAACGACTTGGTCCTCTAATCTTCGATGCTTAGATTCGTTAATGACAAAATCATTAATTAAATTTCCCTTTATCTAAGACTAATTGCCTCGATGCTTTTTATTCTATTTTTTTGAACAATAAAGAAGAATCTCCTTAATCTTTCAACACTACGAATACGAAGACTAACAGGAAAGAGGATATAATGATATCACAACCGAAGACGAACATCCCAACGTGGTTGGCACATAAGTCTCGGATAATCACATGCCATCCAAACTACGTTTTTAATTCGAATACAAAGCATATCGAAAAAGATTAGGCATATATCTGTCATTATCAGTGGGCTTTTTTGTTATTGGGAATTTATTATTAGATGACGTAATTATCTTCCTTTATTACTAGTTTTTACTTCATACGTCGATCTTTACAAAGTTGATGGGATTTATCGAAAAGTAATCCTTCCTTTTGGTCATCACATTTTTTACTGGAAAAAGTGCAATCATATGGTCGTTTATGTATTTTTTCTTTAATTTTTTCACATCACACGGCTAGTGGTCGTTTAGATGTGTCATTAAATCATAATAACGGGATATTACGTCCATCAATTATGTGGGAGTTCTTAACAACTAAAATCAGACACAAAAGTTAATAAATTCGAGAAATATTTTCATAACACGTAAAATAAAGAAAAGAAAAAGGAACTCTCATCAAATAAAAAGATGGAACGGAGATGGTGCTGTCGTTCGGGGACGGCATGGATGTTGGGCCGACCACAAACAGTCCGTTCGGAAACGGACGGTTCAGATTTGTTTGGATAAGATGTGACAGAGCTGTCTATGGCCGACTACGGACGGCCGTGATTGGCCAGCATCCATGCTGGGGACAACACCAATCCTGTATCCGTAAGAGATACTGATCTTTCCATTCCCAGCTATAATTAGTCTATATTGGAACATTTTGTCGTCCCGAAAAAATGTCCGTATTGAATTGGTACGACTCTCGAGAAGCAAGCACAAATAATATCCCTATTGAATTGGTATGACTCTCTAGGAACAAGAACGATAGTATATATGTCTTTCTTTCTTCCTCTATTTTTTTTTTTTTTTTGCTGTGTGATTTTTGTGATCCATATTTATCGAGATCCGAATAATTTAGGAACTGAACTAATTATTTACTAATTCTTAACAATTATGTCAAAAAGGTGATCATGATCATCAAATTATTCAAATTGTTTCAAAAGGGTCTTTCACCTAATAGTTTGGTTTGTTTTCAATCACTAATTTTGCTTTTTGCAAGGACTTGTTTGGCGTTTGACTAGCTTGATTGCAAAATCTCACCTGACCTTTAATAGACCCAAATCCATTGCTATAGGAGTAGCTTTCAATACCTAAACTACAACAATTAGAAATATTCATATGTTTGTACTTTAGCTCATAGTCAACGCCCTATTTGTGGATGTTCAAAAAAAAAAAAATACCTATTTTTTTTATTTAGAAATAAATTGCCAATTTGTGGACAAGATAGTTTCAGCTTCGATTTCCCATCATATTATATGAGCATAGGTGAATGTATACATGCGTGTTACGAAGAGCGGAGCGACGTTGAGACAACTGGGTCAGTTGCCCCCACTGGCTCCGGTTTTCCATCAGGGATATGTATATTTCACATTCAAAGTTTACTTCTTTGACCCCACTTGTGGTTTGTAATTTGCCCCATCTAATTCTGAATGTATTGTACTTGGACAAACTAAGGTGGCAAATAGCATCTCCTTGCCTAGGTTCTCCCAATTATCAGAAATCCCAACCTTCACTGATTGATTGTTCTTCTCAATCGGCAATTCATACTAGTTCAGAATCTTCAGATGCTTAGGTTTAGTCAGAGTAAGAAGGCTGACCGGTCCGACCCGATATAGAAATCGACAGCACAACAGTTAGAATTGAACCCAGACCATGTTCATTGGAAAGTTGATTTAGACATTTTAATGCGACTCCTATTCAAGTAAAACCAGGTCTCATAACTATTTTTTTAAACAAAAGAATATCCGGAGCCCTAAAATTAACGCCATGTAAAATCTTCAGTTGCCCCAAAGTTTCAAATGTTTGACATCCGTGAAATTCGAGCATGCGACCTCGTAGTTTATTTAAGTTTGGGCTAATATGTGGCCTTTTGGTTTTGGTGCTTGGGCTAATACCAGAAAACCACGTTGAGGGTCCTTCCTTCAAATATGGGCACGCAGCCCATTTGAGTGACCCGACGGGCTTAAGTTCTGGCAACTCATCTAACATGTAACCTGAGTTGTTAGAGAAGGGATAACTCTAGCAGTAATATGCGTGACCAGAGTCGAACTTCTGACGTACCAAAAAAAAAAGTATGTGTGACCAGAGTCACCAGGCCCTCTCCCTCTCCCGTAAGCGGGCGAATTTGTGCACATATTTTGATCACCAAGAAAGATTTGCGCACAAAATTGATTACCTGCCCTAACATTAGCCAGGGGTTGTCTATACAATTTGACATATTTGAAAAGTACTATAAATCTATAACAAAGAAATTTTCCAAAATCACAGCTGGTCGGCCCTCAAGTCCTAAACAGGTCCATCATCGGAAAGAACTACAAAAGTACCGGCTATTCCTTACCTAATTAACTTTATTACTGAACGGAAGCATAAACAGAGAGACGACTATGCTGATAAATAACAGATTTGGAATGTCCAAGTTCTCGAAATTCTCAAAGGAAGCAGTTTTATTGTGGTGTTCTACTATGGAATGAATTTTGTTCACCAAGCTGAGCTTGAGGTCCTCCTCATTGTCTTAATCTTCTCTGCCGTTCTTTGCGCCTTTGTTAATTGTTTCCCCTTCATCACCTGTTTATGCATCAAACAAATTCGAAGTGTTTTCACATGTCATTTTAGCTATAAGTGAATCTAAAGGAAGGAGATAAATTCACATTGATCGATCGCTTGTTTCATATTCTAGGCCTCTAAACCTAGAACACACATTCTAGGCCTCTAGTTGAAGAACACACAGAAATGCAAATTGATCCGATAACTATAGGCACATATACTACCATCACACGTGTGTCCATTTCAAATTGACAAAATATTAATGGTGTATTTTCCCTTTTCGTCTATCTATTTAAAAATACACAAGGGAAACTTAAGCTTTTGATGATGATTATCAGATCAATCTGAGTTTTTCTATGACCTAAGGGGCCTTCTCACAATCTAGGGGCGAGGAACTTATGGTGACTGGGAAGAAAACAAAAGATATAACTATGCTGGTAAATAAACAGATTTGAAATGTCTACGCCTTCGAAATTCTCAAAGGAAACCATTTTATTGATCTAATCTTACCTCTGGCTTTCGTTTGTTCTCAGCATCCGCCTGTTTGATATCGACAAATTAAAACCAAAGTTTCGTAAAATTTCAAACAAAAAAAATTCAACTACTAGGAAGAAGATCAAATGAAGGTAGAAGAAATAACTTGATCTACCATAATGACCTTGAGCCTTGTATTTTCTTCTCTCAATTGGTTTAACTCTATTTCAAGTTCTGCTGTATATGCCTGCGAAAAGAAAGAAACGAGTTTAATTACATGTTTTCAGGACATCATCATATTAGTACAATATTACGCTACCACGCATGTTTTCTAACGTTTTTTTATCTATTATGTTTCCCATTTAGACTAGGTTATTATGTATGTTTTCTAGTTAGTCTAGATTACTTGGTGTGCATGTTTCCCTAGTTCGTTTAGGTTTCTGGGTTTTGTAACTTAAATAAAGGCTACATTATATATACGAATGAAAGTTAAGTTCTTGGCGATTTTCTTTTCTAAGAGTCATTTATGAGCAACCTATGAAAATAAATTTCTAAATTTACTTTAGAATAATGAGATGGTCATTAATTAACATAGAACCTGTTTTCTGGCTCGAGACCGTGCTGCAGATTCTCTATTCTTTATCATCCTCCGTTGCCGTCGCTCCACAGTGAGTTCGAATGAACCATTTGTTGTCCTCCTTCTGGTTAGTGGGTCCCCTCCCACACCATTGCATTTTTCATTTCCATTGTTAGATGACTCTCCCACAAAGCTGCCAGTAGGTGTAAACACTTGGTACATAGGTGAACCATTTCCTTGGAAATTATTTCCATCATTTGGATGAGGGAATCCAAGACTGGTCATAGGCCCCGGCCCAATACCGGGATCCAAACCTGCGTCATCACTCAAAAAATTCCCACAAGGGTTTTGGAAGCAGTCTATCATTTCTTGTTGAGCAGGAAGAGGTGTACAAGGTATTTCTTGTTGAGCAGGAAGAGGTGTACAAGGTTCTTGAATCACTCCTACCTTTATCAAAAAATCTTCTAGGGTTATCTCCCCAAATGTTTGTTCGCGTTCGGAAAGGTCGTTACGGATGATGTTAGGGTTTTGTGTTGGATATTGAATTCTATTGATTTCGGCCCACACCTCTTCTACAGTTTTATTGCAAATTGGGG
Organism: Gaultheria prostrata; assembly: GCA_036023075.1. NCBI lineage: Eukaryota > Viridiplantae > Streptophyta > Magnoliopsida > Ericales > Ericaceae > Gaultheria > Gaultheria prostrata. The sequence goes on along the minus strand of JAXBDA010002284.1, from coordinate 4,811 downwards.
TGGGGATGGCAAACGAGGCTTGTCGAGGGAGATGCATTGAAGTAGCTACATTGTCATCATAACTCGCTTCGTTTTGGATTGAATTTGAAGAGAATGGATTACCTTCCTCATTCCACACACTATTGAGGAGTTCGTCCATGTTCATCGACCCAAAACTCTTTCCGCTCTTGTATTGGAATTCGTCCAAGGTTAGTGAGAAAATAGAGTTCTGTTTGTTTGGTGATGAATTTGATTGGTTCTCTGTTGTTCTTTCTGAGGGATGTTGAGGCATTAATTCTGATATTATGTCAATGCTTTCAGGGTCAGAATCCTCCATGATTCGAGGGCTCAACACTAACAATTTTATAATTGGTAAAATTGTCGGATGTTCTTGTGTATATTGGAATGAAAGCTCAATGTAACCCTGTAATAAGAAGGCGAAATAAAGAATTTACTATAAACTAGTGACTATCCACCAAAATTGGTACAAATATGAAGGCTAAATAAATGATGAGCTTGCATGGAGGAGTGATACCAATGGCAAATAAGATGACTACTCCCTCCCTCATTGTCCTCAGCAAAACTATTTTTAATCATTTATAAAGGTTAGTTTGTAAAAATTTGCATACTTTTTACTTTGACTTTGACTTTTGAAGAGGATGCAAATATGCAATATGGGACAGAGGGATTATAATTTATGAGGTACTTTAACATATGTGACCCAATAAATACTTAGCAAATGGCCCAAATGTGTCAAGAGTAGTTTTGACGAACCTAAATAGCGGGTTAGTTGGGTTTGAGATGGTAAATAGCGAGTGCATTAGTACCAATGGATCAAAACTAACACCTTAGGGGTGTAGTCGTCAAAGTTGGACTTTGACATTTCCTCCTAGGTCTCAGGTTCAAAATCTCCTAAAGACTAGTATTAACCCTAACACTTGAAGGGCTACTCAGGCATTAATTGGTCATCCGCTAGTAGGCAAGCTTCTAGTTCTTGATGACTATTTCTTTCCCTTCTACCAATTAATGAGAAAGAACTAATGAAAATCCAAGCCATCTAAACTACCCCTAAAAAACAACCAAAGAGTTAAGTGGGGTAAATAACAATATTACAGTGGGGAAGAAAGAGTTCTTGGTGACTGTTTTTTTCCCTATCGAGCGGTAGGAGATTGAGTTGAGATTCATTCATTTTTATCACGAGAATCAAAATGAGAATTACAACTATACTATTGACAGACAATTGTGTTGTCAATGATAATAGTAAAAATTTCTACGCACTTTTAACACTTTTCAACACTTTTCAAGGAATAAAAAATTGAGTCTTTTTGTCATTCTCTTTACCTTATTAAATACTAGTTTTCCTACAACAAAGGCTGGACTCTATATCAACAAATCCTGGGGCCTGCCATGCAGGGTGTTCGGCAGGTTCTGCCAAACACCATCCGAGCCGTCCAAGCGTGTTTTGGATGGCCCAGATTTGAAGATGGGTACCGAAGGATGTTTTGGGTATTTTACACGGTAATGTACCCATCTCAAATCTAGGCCGTCCAAACGTGTTTGGACGGTTTCGGATGGTGCTTGGCAGGGCCTGCCGAGCACCCCGCACAGTAGGCCCCCGGGTTCCTATATCAAGAGGAAAATTCTAAAACAAGCCCACTCCAAAAATAAGCCCACTGGACTGTTGTTAAGGTTTAAAAAATGCATTGAAATATGTTAAAAGTGTATAGAAAAGTGAAAAAGTACACTAGAATGTGTTTTTTTTCCCTTGTCTTATTGTCAGCCTAGTGGAATGACAATAGAGGACTCATATCAATAATGTAAAATATACATGACAATGTTAACGAGTTAATTAATCCCAATAAAACTAACCGACGTATCAGTAGAAGAACTAATTAATTTTGGCTTTTGGAAAGTTTGAGCTGAGCGTTTAATGGAGAGTGCAAATTATAGGACGGAGCCGGAAATTTACTTTAGCGGTGACGAACTTGTATATTACAAAATTGGACCCAAAATGAAGTACTAAAATCTATAATAAATGATGTTTTTCATTTATTATATATATGCACGCATTACAGCTATTGGACGCACTCATATCGCTTGAAATGGTGTTTTCCTTTCTTTAAATTGCTCTTAGCTTTCTTCCTTTTTGTGTTGATACACTTTAACACAAACAAGGTTTGCATAAAAGCCAAGTTAGAAGTTTAGTTTTTTTTTTTTAATTTAAACCTCATATTTCATAATATTTCACTTAGCCAATTAAATTTGGCTTTGGACTATTGCTTGAGCCTCCCTTATTTTAAAAGAAAACATGAGGAATAATTTTAATATAACAAAAGAACAATGAAAAAAAATCTAGTGGTCACGGATATAAATAATTTGGACATAAATTTTATATTATAATACAATAATTTAAAAATCTTTGTGGTGGCGATCGTCTCCACTTGTCCCCTTAACTTTGTCCTTGAGTTTAAAAGAATGGCAGGGTGAAAAGAAAGTGCACCGATACAATGCATGCATTAATCAAGAAACAGAACAACAATACCAAAACACGAAGTTGCAAAAACAATAACAGAATTCAACGTACAAAAACCCAAACGTTAATTTGATCAAATTATCAATCAAATGAGGTTCCAAACGTACCTGAAACTCATCAAACCCACCTTCAGAAAAACAGAGCAAAGCAAACTCAGTAGTCCATGCCCAAATTCATCAAAATACTGGAATTATTTCCCAGCTAGAGGAATGAGAATCCATTTTTCTGCTCTCTCTCTCTCTCTTTCTCTCTCTCTCTTATCTCAGGGAGAGAGGTCTAATAAGAAGGTAGGAGAAGATACAGAGAACATGGTGGCAGAGTGTCTCTGTTTTTGTAACTGACTCTCCAGTACTGCCAACTTTTTTTAAGGGTGGTTGGACTTTTGGGGGTACCCCAGCTTTGTACCAGTTCAGTGACACGTTTGCAACACATGTTCAAATTCCTCTGCCATAATATTTAGTACGTTTCAATCCCTTCTTTGTATTCTTCCTTGATGTTTGGTGGCCCTCCCATTAAGTAATCCCCCCTCACCTTTAATGGCCCTTCAATTTGAGATTAGGGTACTGCAGCTGCTGGTATCCTCTCTTTCTAGACGGTCCTAACCTTTTTTTTTCCCCCGACGGTTAGAGATGTCCGGTCAGTTTATGTGCACCTCGATTAATCACCTTTCTAGTCCGATCAAAGACAAATCATCTATGCTGGGACTATGTTGTGGCTTGATCCCAAGTAGGGGATGCCAATAGGTAATTTCATGTCATTTTCATGTTATGTATTAGTAGAATTTTGTTTATGAATTGCCACAATATTTTTCATGTCGTGTCGTGTTCGTAGTTGTCATGTCATGTAATCTTACTTTTAGCTAAATTTTTATCTTTTTTTAACTTGACAATTCATCAAACCAGTGTCTAATATATAAAATTACTCATAAAAATATTTTTTTAGCTCAATTATATAGATTTATTTTATTTTCCGTGTCAGGCATGCCCACTCCTAATCCCAAGGCTCGAACCACAGTCAATCTAGTGGTAAAAAACAAACCCACCAATCAATCGGACTAACACTTGGAGCTAAAGAAGTTGCTATAATATCACTTCAATTTGTGTTTATTTTGTTGGACTCGACGAGAACTAGTCGAGTCCACCCTAATGACCCACCATTTGTCCAGTCATAAATGGCTATAACCTATATCCATTTGTGCACCCAAAAATGGCCGGGCTATTTTTCACCATAGCCAACCACCAAAAAATGAATACATAGGGAATCATTGGAAAAATGGTATTGCAAATAGCAATGCATCCTCACCAAGATTGTCATTTTTTTTTGCCAAATGACACTATCCGTGGCTATTTTTTGGGAATGACTAAAGGTAGTGGCAAAACCACTGAACTTGTCCTTACCAATCCAAAATTTTCAGTCACCATCAGTACTTACCAATCCAATTTTTTCAGTCACCATAGTACTGGGTTCCAATTATTAGCGCAAGTACCCACCATTTGGTTGCCAATTCTTAGTACTCTATTTAAAACTGTGTTGCTAAGGTGTGACACACGTTAAACATACAACCAAACAAACAAAACACATACTTCAATATATCTTTTACACTTTTCAATATATTTTCACATATTCGTATACACTTTTCATACATTTCAATATATTTTTTCAACCTTAACTTGTGCCTATTGAGCACACGTAGGCACACGTTAGCATTTTCCTTTGCTTATTTGTATAACTGAAACTACAAATTACAAGGGCAAGTAAATTTGTTTGGTTACAAAGCTCGGCAGTTGATTCTAAAAACAAGCAATTAATCAACTCTTTGTGCACCAAATATTGCTATTTGTTGATTTCATATTTTACTTTTGGCACTTCACTGTTTGATAACCACATTCTAATATTTATCTTTTAGTATTCAATGTACATGTGAAAAGAACACTAAAAGACAAATAGTGGAGTGCGGTTGTAAAAAACAGAGTGTCAAAATCATTGCCCCAAATTTAAGCAAATAACAAGGTAGACCAACGGACCCTAGAGTTTGTTCTTTAGTGCACACGTTTACTGGTTCGGCTTAATTTTGTACTAGTTTTAAGTGAAACTAATTAAGAGTTATAATCAGTCCTAGAGGGGAGTGAATAGGACGCCAATTTAAAAATTGAACTAAATAAGAGATAACTATCACCCAAACTCCATCACCCAAAATTAAACCTCCTCAAACCCAAAAGAACAAATTACATGATCAAAAGGATAATCGAATCCCGGGAATCGCCAATAACATTTCTAGTAGGGGGGGGGGGGGCGCGGG
>JAXBDA010002283.1:0-44102 GCA_036023075.1 Gaultheria prostrata | reverse complement strand
AAAGTATTATTAATTATATTTTGACCCCAGGTTCGCGAGCCTAACCGAGCCGAATCCACTTAGGTTCACGTTCGGCTCATTTATGGAACGAGCCTAATATTGAGGTTCAAGTTCAGTTCGTTTAGTAATTGAATCGAACTCGAACAAGCTCTTACCGAACAGAGCCTCGAATAGTTCACGAACGGCCCAGTTCATTTACAGCCCTAGCCGTAACAGTTTAAAAGAGGAAAATATAGTTAAGCCTTTTCGTTTTGGGCGGACTGCGTAAGTGCTCCCATAAATGGGGGAGGTCAGTGTAATTTATTCATACTATATTTATCTCTGGTTCTCATTCAATGAGTCCGAGGCTCTGAGCAACAGGAAATGGGTTCGATAGACACGCCGAGTACAGAGAACGGCTCGACCACGACCCTCCAAGCCGCCGGCGACAGATACCTCCTCCTGGCGGCGAATTCTTCCGTATACACGCCGGAGAATGAGGCACCTAGGAAGAGGAAAGCGAGTATATTGCCATTGGAGGTGGGTACTCGCGTCATGTGCCGTTGGAGGGACGGGAAGTTCCACCCTGTTAAGGTCATCGAACGGAGGAAGATGCACAGCAGTGGGCCCAACGACTACGAGTACTACGTCCATTACACAGAATGTAAGAATTCCTCTCTTTTGTTCTGTGTTCTCTTAGCAATTGGTAAGTTAGGGTTAGGGTTTGAGTGTATGTTTGAGCAATTGTATGTGGGGTTCTGTTGATAGACTCTTCATCCAGTGTGAGTTGGATTTTGAAAATCTTGAGAGGAAAGGAAGGGAAATTTGGAACGTTCTGGTTTAAGTAGGTATGGTTTGATAGAATTAAAGGATTTATCGTTGTTAAGCCTAGTAGTGTGATTTTTCTTTTGGAACGAAGGAGAAGAGTTTTGAAAGTGTTTTCCTGCAAGCAATAAGTAAATGGGTCTACATTTACGCCTCTTGCTCAAAGGCTTGTCTTAGGAAGAAAATGAGACCCCACAAGATCTTGTAACCACTGTCACGCGATACCATCACCTCCCCCAATTAAACAGTCGAAATCACCATCCAATTTCTAACGTGTAGGTATATGTATACAAAATAGTAAGCATACAAGAATGAGAAGTAGATGGTGGGAGAAAGACGAGAAGTCGACCAACCAAGGGCTTGTAGCCTAGTGGTTATCTCCTGGTTCTCCCACAAGCCAGACCAGGGTTCGAGCCTTGGCAGAGGCGTTTGGGGCTTAGGGCTATGGATAGCTTCTACAGCCCTCTGGACTAACTCCCCCACTAACCAACCCAAAAAAAAAAAAAAATACTAGAAGTCGACCAATTTCCCAATTGGCTCGTTGCCTTAGACCACCTCTTCATTGTCATGACAATGCGAAGCTCAAAGAGGCCTTCCTTTGGAGTTGCAATTCTCAACACTGTCTGGGTCAACTAATTGCGGCACTGACTTTAGCCGCTATCTCTATTGCCATCCATATTTGTCGCAAATATTCCCTGTATAGATGTGAATGAATTCTATTTTTGGTGGTTGGCTACATAAAGGACCCACTTATTTTGGATTATCTTTGATGTTTCTGTCCGGTAAGATCTCCAACTTCACCTTCTACCAAAATTCTATGATTGATGTATGCCGGTGCCCAATCTAATCCAACCACAGACTTGGGCTTATAAACCAGTCAACATCCATTGCCTGACAATCACAAAAAAAAATATATATATATATATTGCTTCTGCTTCTTTAATCACGTACAACCTATTGTCATAAAAAAATACAACCACTCACTACGCAGTCACAATTAACTATGCAGCCCTAATCCACCTTCACAATTTTATCTTCAAGCTTTTCAGTTGGGTTCCTTTGCTTTTTGGGTAACATTTTGGGAACAGGGAGTCCTCTTCTTGTTTTTTTGGGTACTTTTTGGGGGGAAAGAGCAGTTGGGTGGCAGCGATGAATTTGGCAGTGGTAGTGCGGTGGACAAGTTAGAGACATTTTAGGGAATTAGGGGGTGCAGTTGCCAGTTATAAAGAGCAACATTTTAGGTCCTTGTAAATTGTAATTGTCATAAACCTCTAGAGCGGTCCTTGTGTTGTCCTTTTTCTGGAAGAATGTTGGGATGGAAGTTTAGGGATATTGGGAGATTCACATCTCACTATTTTTATCAGTGACTCTTATTTTCTTTCTTTTCCTTCTTGGTGTAGCATCATCATCGTTGTTTGTCAGTTGTAGAAAGTATTACTGTAAAACTCAGAGTAGGCTTTAAGAGTTGATTCTTTTACAAGGAAGTTTTATCAATTAAGTAGGACACTAGGACTCATTTAATTAACATATCAGTGGTCGCTTTTTGGTAAATTAGAGAGTTTTTTTTTTTTGATCGGCAAAATAAATTTGGATGCACTGATGCAGTTGGGGATGATAGGATTATTTTGGCGCCGAAAGAACGGTGAGGTTTATAAGGCAGTTCTTTGTAATTTCATTCTCACTTTCTAGTCCTTAAGCTTTTCAATTTATGTTCCTTGGGTCAATAGAGTCTTTGCAGCTTCTTTTAGTAGGATATAGCATCAGATATGTGGTCATTTATGCTGCATACAGTAAAGAAGGGGTTGAGATGGTGCATGTTGAAGACAGTTTGATACCTTTTTATTTTACACATAATTTATTTGGTTGTATAGGTTATATGTGCTTTCTTGGTCTCCTTTTTCCCCTTTTTTCTTCCCTGTGTCAGCTTTATCATCTTCACCTAAGCTTTCTTTAGTTACCTAGAAATGTGATTTCTTATAGGTGATCTGGTGTTACATCTGCTTTCCAACAACATTTTTCAATTTCTTGAATTAAGTTGGATATGGTGGGCATTAGTTGTGTTCTTTGAGCATCTGGCTTTGGGGTGATATTTTTATTTTAGCTATACTTCGTGGTACCGATAGCTACTTTTTATTTATTTATGAGCTCTTTCTTGTTTCCTACTCTCCACAATAAATTTTGAACAATCATAGGCAGTCTCTAATTGTGTCGATTGTTGTCTCATTTTTTTTCGAGAATAGAGAGAGAAATTTATTAATCACTGCGAAATGCTGATACAGTAGACCTAAATGATGTAACCGATCACAACGCAAGATTGTCGTCTCATTGTATGTCACGTCTTTTCTCAGCTGCTGATTTCCTTTCTCGTGTGGGTTATACTGATACATAGGCTGCAAAGTTTGTTCTTCGATGGTAACTGTGTCAAGGGCTGTGGATGTGTCCAGAAGGCTTTATACCTTTTGGGTGCCTTGTAACTAAATGGGGATACAATTGGACTACCACACCTTGTACGATGTATGTGGATCTGTACTTGTTATTCTCTGTCTGTAATATTTATGATTGGGATTTCTTCTCTCTCTTCCCTTTTGTCCTTCCCTTTTCAAATGAGTATTGCTTGGGGTTGGGGAGGAGCACTTCCTACGATTGTTGGTTAGTTTTTTTCAAATTAGCTTTGCCATCAACCAAAAAGCATTTACATTACGTAGGAATTAGGATACAAGTTTCTTTGCTTTCTTTGACTTTTGAGGAAAATTTTCGAGTTCCTTTTTGTTAGCGAGGTATTTACGCATTTGCTATCATCATTAGTTATCATCAATTATGACATCCTCCTGCAAATGTTTGTTACTATGACATTTTTCTTCAGTTATGTTGGATGTTACTCTTGTTTTGCTGGCCGATCCGCTGAACTAACACTGATTGATTTCGCGAGATTTTGTGTTGCGTGCCTTCAGAAATGAACTGCAAGATATATCCTAATTTTCTTGGTTTTTGTTGCTTACTTTTCTTCTCTTTTACATGCTATTATGTCTCTTTCAGTCAATAGAAGGCTTGATGAATGGGTTAAACTCGAACAGCTTGATCTCGATTCCGTGGAGACTGTCGTGGATGAAAAGGTGGAGGACAAGGTAGTGTTTCTGGTTGGTGGTTGCTATGCATTTGAAACTTTGAATTATTCCGTGTTCATAGAAAGTCATCTGTGCTGCATCATAAAATTCATATATGGTATCTTTCAACCCTTTTTTGCGCTCTTCTTTTTCTTTTATTTCATTTTTATGCTGGGGTGGGTAAGGTTTCAGAATTTCTCTGTTGTCATCGTATTTGAAAGGTTCATAGAAGGGAATGTGTTGTGAATATGCCCCTAAAAATTAGATCCTCTCTACCAATATTTTTTGGAAAAAAATATTAATATCATTCCTGATTCAACGGATTTCTTCCTCTGTGATGTTTTTAGGCAACGAGCTTGAAAATGACGCGCCACCAGAAACGCAAAATTGACGAGACACATGTGGAGGTATGTACCTATCGACACTGTTAGTATTTTTCCTTTTTGTTTTTCCTCATGCTCTGTGTACTTTAGGTTATTGTCTTATGGGAAATATAAGTTGGAGATTTTGTTGAATTGCTTTGTGCTCTTCCAGATTATTGTTTTTGGGTAACCAAAATAGAGAACTTCATTTAGAGAAAATATTTGGTGCCGCCTTCTGATTTTATGTGATGCTGTTGTTCTTTTAGATGTTATCTCATTTTGACTGATTAAGTGGGTTTTCTATCATTGACTAATATTGTAGGAAAATTCTGTTCCTCGCAGAACATTTCTGTGGCAATGATCTTTTTTCTCCCTCTCTCTGGTACTGATTTTCTTTCTAGTCAATGTGGTTGGAGTTCAGGTGAAGCGTGCATAGATCACCTGTGCTCTGGCTTTCTGGGGATTTTCTTGTTAAGTTTCATCACCTCGAGTTGGACTAAGCTTGCTGAAAGCAGAGTTGTGGGCTGGCTATAGCTTGCAGCTGTACCTATTTCCTTCTTTTCTGTTGCCCTAGTTGTACACATGTAAACTTTCATGAAAGGTATTTCAAGAACGTGTTTATCCATAGTGTATGAGTTGGAGATGCAACTGGACAACTGATCTTGTTGTAGAGAAGTAAAATTTGTTTTGACATGGCAATTGCTGAAATAACAAGATTTACTGTTGATGTATCATTTGTTAACTGTTACGCGATGTTCACCTTCTGTTTGAGTTGCTTTTTGGAAATCAATGCAATGAGCCTGGGAAGATTGTCATTTAGGATTTGTTGCCAATGCATTGATCCAAAATGTCAGCAGTTCTGACTACTAATGACGTGGTTGAGTGTTTTTGTTCACTGGACTTGTAAAGATCTTAGTGATTTCTTAACTGGACTTGGAATTGAATCAAGCAACATGTGGCCATTTTTTATAGCTGTTAATTCTGCAAGTCATATAATTTTGCTTGCCCACCTCTATTGCTTATTCTGTTGTTGTAAATTTTGAAGGAAAACTATGTGAAGATGTTCTTTTCAACTGTGTAGGGCCATGAGGAGCTTGATGCTGCCAGCTTGCGTGAACATGAAGAATTCACGAAAGTTAAAAATATAGCAACTATAGAACTTGGAAGATATGAGATTGAGACATGGTACTTCTCTCCCTTTCCACCAGAATACAATGACTGTTTGAAGCTGTACTTTTGTGAGTTCTGCCTCACTTTCATGAAGCGCAAAGAACAGCTGCAGAGGCATATGGTGAGCTTTGCCTCAATCTGTTCTTAGTAATTTATTCTATTTCCTGAAATTCAGATTTTGGTATGCATAATTGTATAGATGAAGTAAAGCATCATATTACCTTTTTTTGCTGGATGTTGAAGTGAAGTACTTGCTGCATAAAGTGAGCTATACGCTTTAAATATTAATATTTAAATGCTTCTTAAGCAGCAATCTCACCTATGTGATGCTTTTATTGTTACCAGGTTCTCTTGTAGTCAACAAATACCTGACCCTAGTCCTTTTGCTTCCCCTAAAACCCCCTGCCTTCATGTTTATTTATTTTATTTTTTGCTAAGTTCATGTTGTTTGATTTAACCTTATACGACACGGTAGCGAGAACTTAACCTTATATGACATGGGTAGTGATAAGTGATAACAAGGATGGGAGTTGCGTCCAATAATTGTCGGCTCTGAAGGTGATTATTTTTGCATATGTAGTGATAAAACTCATGGACAAAATCTACCTCAAATCGTCATAGGCTTCATATATCCCTGAATGGGAGTAAAATGCAGCTGTTACTTGTAGAGCTTTCTACTTGTTTATGGTATTTAAGGCTTCTGCCTGTCCAAAAGTTAGAGTTTTTGAGATTGGGATGGTTGTTCTTTACTTGGCTAAAGGGTATCAACATAGGAAGAAGTTCCATTTGTTTGATCACTGCTGTCGTGTATGCAGCATATGCTTTTGTGTGCTGTCTCGTAGTGGTATATTTGTGTGTGTACGTTCTTTTATATTCTCTCATGAAATGGCTGAAGTTTTTCATGTTAGGGAATAATGCCTAGAGAATAATCCCTGTAGTATCTTGAATTGGAGCATAAAGGTTTTGCTTTCCCTAGTCTTGGGATTTTTCCGTTTGTTAATGGTTCTTTTTCTATAAGGTTATCTTAAGCTTTCATCACGCTTCTTGTCAAACAAAGCTTGATTGATTTTCTGTTTTTATCTTGTTTCTGAAGAGGAAATGCGATCTCAAGCATCCCCCTGGTGATGAGATATATCGAAGTGGTACTTTGTCAATGTTCGAGGTGCGCTCTCATGTTACCCTTTCGCTATTGTTTTGATGTCACTTATCTGCAGTTTATTTAATCTCATCAAAACTTCCAAGATTGTAGTATGTAATTTCAGCTTGGTTTTGAAATGTAACCAGTAACCAGTGCTTTTCAATTGATCCCCTTTTTAATGTTGTATCTTACCCATGAAGTACACCAAACCAAACTAAGCCTTGTGTCCAGATAAAATGGGGTTAGCTACATTAATCCTTTTGTCCAATCTACTCAGTATGGTATGCATTGTGTGGCAATTTACTACGACTGCATCATGGATGTCATCTCTGAGGTTTGTTTTGCTTTTCTGACTTGTATTATTTTGAAACAGATTGATGGCAAGAAGAACAAGGTTTATGGACAAAATCTTTGCTATCTGGCAAAATTGTTTCTGGATCACAAGACTCTCTATTATGACGTTGACCTGTTTCTGTTTTACGTGCTCTGTGAATGTGATGATCGGGGATGCCACATGGTTGGCTACTTCTCTAAGGTATGGTATATGTTTGAAAGGTTCTTTGAAATCATCCTCCTTTTAGTGCTGTCCTGTTCTATTTGTGGGAAGTTATTTTTTGTGAACTTTCCAAGTAGCAGTTTGATGTAGCGTGCATAGATTATCTGATGTCCCATTCTGTTTAGTGGCACGGAGTGTTAAATAGTAATAGCTTTGTGAATCTGAGTGCTGAATATCTGCTCATATATATACTTGTAGCTATTGCTCCTTTGTTTGACATGATTATGTTAATTATCCTAGAATAAATGAGACAATCTTTTGATATATACTCGTTAGCACAAACTGGCCTTCACTGGTCCTTAATTGGCACAAGACACTCATATAAGAATAAATGAGACAAAATCTGAAATGAGTGTCTTGTGCCAATAAAAGACCAGTGAAGGCCAGTTTGTGCTCACGAGAATTGAATTCATTTGTTCTCCTATTATATTACAGATACTGATATGCACGTGAATTTACGAGTGCCACTCTAGGTTCAATAAGAAAATGCTAGAGCATCCTGACTTGACCTACAGTTCAAAAAAAAAAAAAAAAAAACCTGACTTGACATAGGTCATACATAGTGATAGCATAACTAGACGGTATAGCCAGTTGACGTCTTTTAAAGATGAGCGAACAAGTAAAATTGGGTAATTCAGCATTCTAGAGTTGTGGCAACTTGTGGGGTTCGAAGATTCAGGAGCAGATGGCAAAGTCAGAGAAGTTATTTCAAGATGCTGAAGTAGGAATGGGCATTTCTGGTGCTTTGGACTGGAGCCTCGCAAGGATAACATGCCTTGGAAAAAAAAATAAAAAATCGGTAATGGCACCTGTGAGAGAAATGTAAGGAAAGATGCATTTTTTTTACCTGTTGTATTGATAATAATGCATTTCGCCGGGTGGTCTGTCTGCCAGGTGGTCTTTAACTAGTAGTTGTTCGCCGCATAAATTTGAACGTTGAGATATAAGTAGGCTGTATACGATTACTTATAACCAGGAACGTTATACTCCCTCTGTTCCAAATGCTCATCCCTTATACTATTTTGGATGTTCCAAACTGTTTTGGGATGTTCCAAATTGCTAGTCCTCTTTGAAAAGTCTAAACGAAATGTATTCAATCTTCCAAAACAGTTCCTTTACCACTAAGATGTTCCAAATCGTTAGTCCTTTTTGAAAAGTCAAAACAAAATGTATTCAATCTTCCAAAACAGTTACTTTACCACTAAAAATGATTTCATTCGAAAGTTAAAATATAAGGGCATTGTTGGAAATCAGTGTATTGTTTTAATTGTGAATGCATCTATTGGATGTCTCCTTAAAAAGTGGAATTCCCGTAAAGGACCAGCAATTTGGAACAGGGGGAGTATTTGAAAACTTTGAGACCTGAAGGCAGTTTGTGATAATTGATGAATTACTCTGAAGACTTTTCCATCTTATTAATGTTTGTCATCCATTGCTGCAGGAAAAGCATTCAGAAGAGTCCTATAACTTAGCATGCATTCTGACTCTTCCTCCCTATCAGAGGAAAGGCTATGGGAAGTTCCTAATTGCATTCTGTAAGTTCAACTATCAGTTAATTTATCCTGTTTTTTTATCATCTCAACTTCCAGTTAATTTCCCGCATCTTTTGCTTATTAATCTTTAGTTTTCACACTCTTAGTTTACATAAATAGTGCATACAATATAGACAATGTGAAGTCGGTTAAGAATTGCACGAGTTTGGTGCTTTTGGCCAAAATGGTGCATCAACTAGCTCCCAAAGGCCAGTGATTCAACATTATTTCACTGTATAGTCATTAATGCCATTGTAAACATGATGCAGCTTATGAACTTTCCAAGAAAGAGAGTAAAGTTGGCACACCTGAAAGACCCCTTTCAGACCTGGGGCTGGTAAGCTACAGAGGGTACTGGACGCGGGTTCTTTTAGATATTTTGAAAAAGCACAAGGGAAACATATCTATCAAGGTATGTCAGAATATGTGCTTGAATTGCTTTTAACTTTTTGTAGTTCAACTGCTCCAATTAGTTGATCACTGTATCTTATTATTTTTCTCACATCCCTTCTACTTATTATCATCTGGAGTGGAGCCATCACCATAGAAGTACATGTATGTCTTTGTTTATGTAGTTCATATAACAAGACAGTATTGTTCCTCAAAGGGGATTGTTCCTCAAAGGGGCAGAAATTAAATTTACCGCAAAAACGAAATAATCTTTTGCCTTGGAAATTGGTGTTTTGATTGATGTGCTCAGTGCTGTTTGCTTTGGCCTTGGCCTCCCAGAAAACTAGATTTTTGCCTAGGAATAGCAAATGCATGTTTAGAAAGGAAGATAAAATTCACTATTTTCTTCCTCATTTGCGAACAAGTGAACTCTTGTTGAATGTGTATTGTGTCGTGCTTGTGATTGCTTGATTCTTCTTCGTGCTGTTGTGTCTTTTTAGTTTGTTTCCCAGCAATATAGGTTCTCTTGAATTACTTGCGCTCTCTGCAGGAGCTTAGCGACATGACAGCCATTAAGGCAGAGGATATATTGACCACCCTTCAGGGCTTAGAATTGATCCAGTATCGCAAAGGGCAGCATGTCATTTGCGCAGATCCCAAGGTGTTGGATCGTCATTTGAAAGCTGCAGGTCGTGGCGGTCTTGAGGTAGATGTCAGCAAATTGATATGGACTCCTTATAAAGAGCAAAGTTGATGGTCGAAAACCTTTGTATTTTCCTAACCTGTCTTTGGGTTTGCTAGCCTTCATCTGTGACACGACTTTTGCTTGTATAAACTTGAAGAGCTCACAGATTATTAGGGTAGGAAACTAGGGATTTGTTTAGATTTCCAAGCTATTGGATTGCTGGTGGTCTGGAGCTTGTGTATTTAAGTTGTATTATAATAGCTGATGTGTAGATTCATAGATCGATGCATTAGTAGGATGTGGTACTCTTCAAATATGCTTACAGGAGCTTGCTTGAGTAGCTGGAATACTATTTGCACTTCTTCTTTTCTTTCTTTCTTTTTGTGTCAATCGATTGTGTACTATTGCACTTTTGAGTAGCTCAAAGCATTGTTTTCCTAGCTTCTTTAGTACTCCCTCGGTCCCTTTTTTTTTTTTTATAGTAGAGTATTCTATTTTTGGTTCTCTTAATACTCCCAAGTGCATAAAGCTAATGGCTAAAAGTCTGTTGTTATTTTACCTTCTTGAAAATTTAATAAGTAAATAGTTAGTGGATAAAAATGGAGGATAATTTTGGAAAGTGGAGGTAGAAGTTGATGTGAAAGGTGTATAATGAATGAAAAAGTTGATGTAAAATGTGTAATTATGATATTTCTTTAATAAGTTGGATTTACGAAGCAACATATAAAAAAAAGAGACGGAGGGACTGTCTCGTTATTTCTTCTTTTTGGCTGTTGAGGATCTTTTAACGCATTATCATGGAGCTCCTGACACTTTTTTTTTTACTTTAAGGAAGGTCGTAGTGTTACTTCCAGAAGAAAAAAAAGGAGAAAATAAAATAAAAGAATTACTCTTGTATAGGGTCAACAATCGAAGAGGTTATTCAGTGCCTCACATGGGCTTTTTCCATCACACACATGTATGATGGAAAAGGTCCCATGAGCACCACGTGGCGGTAATTCAGGAGCAAATATAATTCTCCAAGTATCATTGGTTGAGAAGAAATCGGAAAGGAGAAATGGAGACTATCAATTTGGCTGCTTAATCTGTGAGATTTTCTATTTAAGGATGGTTTTCGCACACTGTGCATATGGTCATTAATTCAATTCTCAGAGATGACATCAAATTCCTTTTGTTAGTTTGAGCCTCCCATTAAGAAAGTGAGGCTAAAGGGCAAAAAAAAGATTACTTCCCCATTTTGTATGGTTGTAACACGAATGCAAAAACAATTGATCAACAGAAGTGTTTTCCTAAACTACAAAACCCTACACTAACACATAACGTTTTTAAACCTAAGGGCATCCACAGTGGACTCCCTAAAAGTAGCTCCTAAGTTGACTCCTACGGTGTCCACATAAGCAAAATTGAGGTCCATTTTTCACTCATAGAGCTTGCTAAATTTAGAGAGCATATGTGCACTCAATGAGCTAGCTAAATTTAGAGAGCATATTAAACAAAATCATTAATCTTTTGAAAATTCCATATTAAAAAAAGATTGAAATGACTTGAGTCCCACTTGGAGCTAGCTACATGACTACTTAAATTTAACAAATGGGTTAGGAGTCATACTTAGGAGCCATCTTTGGGAGCTTGTATTGGGAGTTCATTGAAGACCACAATTGATCAAATGGCTTGCAAAATTTTAGGAGTCTTACCTAGGAGCCATCTTGAGAGTCCATTGTGGATGCCCTAAGCTATTCAAACCTTTTACTCTCTCCGTCCCTTTTTAAGTCTGTTACCTCGTAATTCCGACTTATTTTCTCTCACATCAACTTTAACAACTTTTACATTTACTTTCCACTACTTACCCTTATCAATATAATAATACCCACTAACTTTTCAAAAAAAAAATTCTACTTTTAAGGGCAAAATAGGAAATATATCCATTAACTTTTCAAAACACACACTTATTAAGGGACGGTCCAAAATGGAAAGTTAAACACTATAAAAGGGACGGAGGGAGTAACTTTTAAGGAACCTCACATCTAAGCGCATAATAGATATTTTCGAGGATGTCATTACCCAGGATTTTGTGCTGAACACCTCCACTGCTATTGAGAGTAGAATCACTGATTTTGTGGATAGAGGTCATCATATGACGCGTTCATCCAACCACATGTTGAGGTATCTCAGAACTATGCCAATCAAGGCATCTAGGGATAGCACTGCCAAGAAAGGAGGGCATTATTTGGCTAGTACATACAAACGCAATCGCATGGCTCTTAGCCGTAACACAAGACAAAAAGACCTTGATGGAAGTCAAACTGTCAAGGCTTTTCAAAAATTCTTGTACTATTACCTTCTCAATAGTATTTCTTTCTCTTCCGCCAAAAAAAAAAAGGAGAAAACCTTTTAACTTGGACCCCTACTTAATGTTTAGTTGCTTAATAGCCGTTAAACATCTTAGAATAGTATCCAAGTCCTTCAACATGACAAGAATCTCAAAAATGATATGCATATAAACCTGCATATCTTGCATGAGTCGTATTTACATATTTTCATTCTGTCAAAAAATTCAACCTCCAAAGTAGTAGCTCTACCTTTGCAAAGGAATCTAAATTTGAAGTCCTCTCATAATCCCTGAAAGGTGTATTTCACTGGAATATTTGTTAAATCTATGTCATTTAGGCTTCGTTTGTTTCGATGTAAAATATTTTTAGAAGAAAAATATTTTTTTATGTAAAATAATTCTGGGTAACATAATTTGTTTTGATTTTGTTTTCCGGTGTTTGGTTGCACTTGAAAAATACGTATTTACAAGAAAAAAATATTCTGAAATGTTCTTTTTGTTTCTCTCCTACTCTGTTTCCAGTAGGGCTGTCCACCGGATCATCCGATCTGCTCAATCCGATCCGTCTATTAACCCATCCGTGAATGTTCGGTTCAGTTCCGGATCGAGAATTTCTTATCTGGCGGTTCCGGATCCGGTTCGGATCGAATCCGCTCGATCCGCCCAATAATCCTTATTTAATCTGTCAAATTCGTCCGATCCAATCCGATCCATCCGTATGTCCGGATGGTTCTGGATCTTAAAAACCATAATCCGCTCGGAGCGGATCGAATCTGGATCCGATTCGTGGACACCTCTAGTTTCTAGCAATACTTTCTTTTCCCTTGTTCTTAATCATTAACCCAAAATACATGAACCAATTACATACAGATCTATACATATGGATACGAATATATATTTTAAGGCTCAAATCTGGTTCGACGGAATGTTTGTAGTGTATATAACCGATTTTGATTATGGAGAGAGAGAGAGAATTATTCATTCTTGTCGGCGATCAACTTGTGGGAAACAGAATGGGACTTGCGGCGGGTAAGGACGAGCAAAAACAACTTAAGTTGTTTCCGGCGTAAGTTATTTTACACCCGGATGACGGAAAATAATTTACAGTAAAAAATAAATTTGCTTGCCATTAATCCCGAAAAATAGGTACTAGTAAAATATTTTTATGAAAAACATTTTACGTTCAAACAAATAGAACCTTAATTGAGGCAAATCTCCTAACCTAAGCCTTCATTTACAGAACATTGCCAAATGCTCAAGTGTAGCCAATGCTGGATCTGGCATTTTTGGAGCCCAAGGCAAACTATAAAAACAAGGGGCCTCTAAGGTATATCACGAGAAAAACGATAATTAGAGTAACCGGTTTAAAAAACAATGAGTTGGACTCAATTTGAATCGATTTCTAATTTTATAGTAAAGGCATACTACTCCTAGTAAATTACCTGTGCCCTAAGGCACTTACCTACTCGAAAATATTGTACTCCCTCCGTCCCTTTTATAGTGTGTACATTTTCATTCTGGGTTGTCCCTTAATAACTGTGTGTTTTGAAAAGTTAGTGGGTACATTTTCTATTTTGCCTTTAAAAGTAGATTCATTTTTAAAAAATTAGTGGATATTATTATATTGATAATGGTAAGTAATGGAAACTAGATGAAAAAGTTGATGTGAGAGAAAAATAGTTGGAATTCCTAGGTAACACACTTAAAAAGGGACGGAGGGAGTATTAAAATCATGTCCCTACTGATTTTCATAATGATTTCTCGCACTATCACTCCTGGTGGAAACTCGACTCAACCGGTTGATGCTCTCAATCTCTTGAGTTCAATGAGAAACTACACCATATGTCGTGATTGAAGCACTTTAAAGGTTATTTTATACATCCCAAGGTAAAGTGTTTGGTACTTGTAATGTTAAAACAAAGGAGGTGAGCTACTTAGCTCATAATAAATTTTAAGTGCTTTCGTTACAAGGCACTGGTAAGAATCTACCTATGTGAGTGTGGAGGTGGTGCCGCTTCCTATAGGTCACAGGGGCTACACCTTAAAGCGCCCATGAAATCAAGATACCGACCCACGGTCAGTGCACGGGTCACCCGATTGGAATATCTGCAATTTGAGGATTATGTGTGAAACATGTCCGGTTAGTCACTATAAGATAGCTAGTTCAAAGACACGTCTACTATGCTGCCCTAACTAGCTTTGATGTGTTTAACTAAGTGAGTGGTTGAAGTCGTAAGACACTATTCATGTATGCATAAGCCTTGTAATAGAGTCAAGAGTTCTTCTTCTTTATTTCAAAAATGGTGGGGGATTGTTGGAGATTTTCAAAATAATAAATGTTTTTTGGTTTTGGGATTTTTGAAAAGATGTAGAGAGGTTTATGTGAAAGGTTATAACACCTTTTCACATAAGTTATGTTTTTATGGAATGGTTAAAACACCCATTAGATTGAGTTGTGATGGTTAGGAAGGGATGCGATACAAAAGGGTGCCTCCAATAGGCATGACCCTTCCTAATGAGTGTTTATTGAAAAGACATGATCTTTCACATAGGGGTATCTATAAGTCTACAAATAGGCTCTTTGTAAAGTCATTCGATACATCGAAATTTCGATAGCGAAATGCTCTCTCTCTACACACTCTATTCTTAGATTTTAGGCATACTGATATTCTGTTAATCTAGAAACAAAATATCAGTTCTAGGTTCTCTTATTATCCTTTAAGCGGATATTCTGTCTGTCTTCGTTTGTGCTAACGCAGTCAGAAAGAACCTAGAGTTCAGTTTCGTTGTATCTTGAATGCGGATTTGCTGTTAACCCGGTGCACACCAAATTCACACGAATTGGTGGGGGCAAATACTGTCTTTAGGAAAGCGATGTTACAACGTGCCTCGAATGTAATTTATTGTTCCCGATTTTTCTATGGAGACGACGCCATCAACACTTTTTAAGACCGGATTTCCAACAGGAATTTCAACTAGTAATAAAGTTAGGTAACCAATGTATAACAATACGTCTTTGCATACCTCGGGCATTATTTTCTCTTCATCGCTTATTTGCCTCATCATGCATGTATTCAGTACGGGTGTTATTGCTTTGTCCTAACGATTAATCTCGTATCTTCCTTATATCTTGAACATCGGCAAGTTCAACATGCTTGTCACGTTAGCTACGTATTGCTTTAAAAGTAACAAGTTTTTCACATTCCATTCCTTATCTCGCTTCAAAAAAATGTGTTTCTTTCCACCATGGCTTTGGGGTTAGGTGCTATGTCTGGGCAGACCATCATAGTGTGAGCTAAGGTGGGCCCCTTGTCAGCTCGGTTATGTAATCGGAACAGTTTACTTTGCTGAGTTGGTCAATCGTAACTGTGGGTACCGACGGGCTTTTGTCGAGTGCGATCATGACACGATACTATTTTCAGGCTGTGGTCACACCTAGGATCCGCTTCCAGTTATAGCTGTGAAGAGTGCAATTGGGACAATTCTTTTAGGCTGGAGAGAGTATTTGACATTGTTTGGTAGAGACGAACAGAAAAAAGAAAAGCAGAACCGGACTTCAAACCATCCCGTGTATACATGTAATCTGGAAACATTTCTGCACTGCATAACTGTAACAATTTTCTTGTACTACGATAGAAAAGTTCATCAAGCCGACACAATCGAAAATTGATGTGCTATTTATCAACACGTTGTTCCAGATTGATGCACTTCAGGCTGTACATGGGAGCATAATCTGAGACCCAGCTTTTGCATACATTCCTCACAGCAAGTGAGTTACTTCTGCTTCTTCCCACCAGTCAGAATACGCATAATCTGAAGCCCTCGGCTGAAAGCTTGGTTGAATAGCAGCCTCGTCTGGAAATCCGTAACAAATGGGAACCAAGCCAGGATACCCACGGGAGCGAAAATGATCACTCCCATCAGGTAGTCGTATCCTCTCGCTAGAGCTTTGATAGACACCCACATTCCCAATCCCTTTACCAATGGCCGGCACGCTTGTGCTATCTGCATCCACCAATACCACACCACGGACTAAATTCGGAATAGTAGCATATTTTCTTTTACGAAACAAAACTTTGAAAACGTAGTCTAATGTTATGATAATATTAAGCTAAATTATGATCAGAGGACCATAGCTCAAACTTACATTTCGGTATGTTATTTTGGTTAGCTAGGAAAACAAAAGGTTTTGGAAACATTTCAAAAATGAAGCCGGCACGTAATGAAATGTCAAAAAGAATTTTGGAATGCATGAGTATGTCATTATTTTCAAAAATGAAGCCGGCACCTCAATCTTTCTGCTTGTTTCAGTTTCGGTGCCTTTTGGTGCATGTCTGTGGAGACATTGGTATACCGGAATTCCACTAATGGTTCATGGCGGACAACCACGCAAATAGAAATGTTTCGTATGTTTTGATGGAAACAGAACGAAATTAAATCAGGAGGGACATAAAAAACTTCAAAGAAATGGAAACCTAAACTAGACAACCGCCGGACATTCAAACGTCCTCCTTCCCTCACGCACAACCTATCTAGACATACGTATACATGTGTGGAAAGATGTCTCCAACGAGAGAGAGAGAGAGAGAGAGAGAGAGGGACCTGCAGAAGAGCCCATCCTGTTGGCAAGAAAGCCAGTACACTGGCAAAGAGGTCTCCAGCCGTAAGATTGAGGAAAATGAACATAAGAACAAGAGTGACGATGGATGCAATAAACAGGACCAGTTTGAGAAGCCTGAACACCAGCTGAAAATCTGCACTAAACTTCTTCCCGCCCATGGATACAGTCTGCAGTTCAAAGACACATTATTTGACCAGCAAGGTATTACCACAAATTGTACTCTCACAATTTTGGAGACATCGAACCAAAACCAATTGGCAATAGGTGGAGAGGCCTTCATACTATGCGGGCCAAGCTTCTCTCTCACTTGGGCTGTATTTGGATAAAGTGTTTGGGCAAGGAAAAGCTAAGGTAATGGGGAATTCGAAGGGCCTTACCAATTTAAAAGGATCTAACGGCTCAAAAGGGTTAGATCCTTCAAATTTCACATTGCCTTTGTTTTTCCTTGCCCAAATATCTGATCCAAATACAGTTAAGAAATCACAAGCTTTTTGGAGCCCGAAAAGATGGAGTGAACGAGCTGGCAATTCTATGAAATGGATTACCAACCTTTAAGATGATCATTACGGCAGCAATGACCAGCCAAGACAGACCATAGACCTGTCATTGAAGTAGCCTATGTTACATGAATCCACCTTAAATGCATAAAATACACGTGTCGGATACTCGACACTCGGATAAGGGAATCTGTGTCTGACACATTTAATTGGATATACATCTAGCAAGTTTTTTGTGATTCCAATTTACCTTGAACTATGTGTTGGACTTCTATACTATGCATGAATCCTAAGGAACTTTGTATACACTATTGATATGAGAAAAATAAAAACTAAAAATTTGAATGTTTTGGTGTATCTCCAAATCCTTGAGATGTATTTTAAATGAAGTGGACACAGACACATACCCGTAGCCCACACTTATATCCGAGTCCATGTTCATAGGAAATAGCATATTAGCAATTATTTGCACTGTATGGACCTTTTCCGTGTGCATGCACATAAGATACGTTATATATAGCAGAGTTATGATAGAACCCTAAGATTGTGTTTGGTTGTATTAGTTAGATTATCATTTTCAGAACCACCTTGTATAAAACTTATCATATACTGTCTTGAGAAACAAATCCATCGTCTTCATATTATTTATTCCAGAGCAGAAATTGTTTTCGAGAATCCGAAAAACAAATAACTTTGGTGTTTTTCTAAAAGAGAATGGGTTGTTATCCAAAAATTCTCTTCCAAACTGGTCTCAAAAACTGTTTCCAAAGGGTTGGTACTTTCTGGAAACACAAAACTACACCAAACAGACCCTAGGTTTGCGAAGATCTTCAATGCTTGGAATCAAAAGGCTAAATGAAACATATATGTCAAGGGGACAGGAGCTCATGCACTTACCAAAAGGCTTGTGTCACCATTGCTCACATGCAGGTGATACACAATTCCATATTGGTACAAAAGAAATCGACTGGAAAGTACAATTTCCCACAACCGCCCACTAGGTCCTGTGTGCTGCAGGTGTTCTTGTTCCTCCTTCCACCACGACTCCCAGCTCTTATTTGTTGACACACCAATGCCACCCTTGGTCCTCATCCACTTGGTCCAACCCTCCAAGTCTTCCACAATCTTCTGCCACTCAAATCCAGAAGGATTAAAAAGGAAAGGAGCAAACAACCAAGAAACCACTAGAAACCAGATTGAGGCACTGAGAAGCATGTAACTAGTAGGATCAGCATTTGTGCCATAAGTTCTATAAACGATAAGCAGTGTCAAAATTTCCAGAGCTTTTACAAAATGACTCCTTGAGTACATCCTGTAGTTTTCTGCGAATTTCTCATGTAGAACAACAAATCCTCGTCCAGTGGCTCTGTACTTGGCCCCACCATGCAAGATAGTGCGCCCAAAATAGTGGATCTTTGTTCCAAGAGAGAAAGTGAAGAACACAGGAGCTAACTGAAGTTGCATTATAGATAGATAACCTAGTGCAGTTCTGAACCCTCTTTCGAGCCCCATTTCCATAACCATGGGCAAGGCCATCAATAGACCTATTTGGACGAGGGACTGTGAAGCCATGGCTGCCTTCAGAGGATCGCTTCCCTTGGACCTCACAGATTTCATGATTGCCTCTTCCAATCCACTCATTGAAAGGTAGACTCTACCATATAAGAATGCGTAAACTGTTAAGATGACAATCTGCAAGGCGACAAAGAAAACGCTTATCAGCTGAAAAGGAAGAGGAAAAATAAAAAAAGTAAGGGAAATAGAGATGAAAGTGAAAATATTATAGTAAACCCTACAGTAGCTGGATTGTTCCAGTCTTCCAGAACTTAAAGAGTTTTCATCTACATTTGTACAAGCTTTTCGGTCATCGTACCCAAAATGCATATTTAAGTTTCGAAAGGGGGTTTCCATGAATCTTAAATACATGCCTCAGCTGAAAAAATCAAATCTATTAGTTTTAAACTGAGAAGCTTCGAACTTTACACAACTTACAAATGTGATCACATTGTTCTGGTATATAAATCCCACAACTCCTAAATTGTGGTTGTCCAACCAGATGGTCTGGGGTCAAGTTCCCCATCCCCAACGTAACATACTTCTTTTCATAAAACATAATATGCCGTTGTTCTTCACACTCACTACTCTGTATAGTTTCAAGCTCTGAAGAAAGTAAGAGAAATGCCCAGAAAATAACTAGACTGCGAAGTCATATCAGTTATAAGGCTGCATGTTTGTAACTTATATGTAATGGGGATTACCATTGAGCTAACATAAAATCCAACAGTAGTAAAATAACATGACATCATGCGGAAGAAGTCGAGACGGTGGCCTAGTCTGTAGATATCACGGCTGAGCGTCTGCTCCCCATTACCACAGGCCACTTTTGCTTCAAAAAGAGAAATTTGATTGAGTCCAACATCCCTTCCCTTTCCCACTTGGATATATTCATGGTGTGTGATATTCCCATGTCTTAGCGTTGAATTGAAACCTATTTACAAGGAAATGCAAAGTAAGCAATAATCTAAATAAGAAGCGTAAAGTAAGACATAGAGGACTCCAAACGTTACCAGCGAATATGTCCTCGCTTAAATTGATGCCACAAGAGGCTTTGCTGATGCCACCGCGGGTAATGTGGAAAATTCGGTCGAACACATCTGGATGCCCATAGTGGAACCGAACCCTACGTCCAACCATTTTATAAAGACAAAACTGATATCATGTTACGAGGTGCACCAGTAGATATCAAATGATTTTCATCTGAAAAGATACATAAAGATGGTTCGCATTATGTTTTTAATGAGATTGTAAAGAGGATTCACATTCCATATAACTACAAAGTATAGGAAATGATGAGCCAAGTTTCGGTGCTGCCAGAAGAGAAAACATGACTCGCACCGAGACAGAAACCCTTAGACACACCCAGACAGCCATCGAAGCAGTGTGCGCATATCCACAAGCACACAACTGAATGGTTCTAAGTCAATGGGACCTCAAGATATTCCAAACCTTAGGACATGTTCACAAAAATCTGATTTTAATCTCAACACGACTATCAGGTATCAACTGTGTCATCATTTGTTAGCTATTTAGCCTGACACTTGGTTGTTGAAAACTCAAAAAATTTGTACTTTCGTTGAAGAAAATAATAATAAAAAAATAAAACAGGTTAGTTTAACTTATTTTTACATGATTCTTAAAATAATTAGTAAGAAGTAAAATGCAGAGAGAAGACGTAGAGAAGATGTACTTCAATCGTGCAAGAACTCTTTGACCCAAGGTGACAAAGCTCGATTCTTGATTCGACATAAACCAAGCCAAAGACGAAACACTGGAGCAAAACAGTATCAACGGATTAGCCACAGCAGAATCCAAATATCAAATCAATTCATAGCTCCAAAAAAATGTGATAGTCGTACAACCTTCCAGTGAAGATATTCTCACGAACACCGAGAATTGTTGGTGGGCGCACCCCGTGATACTCGTTAAACTCTTCTAGCAGGTTACGCATTTTGAGAGCCTCTTCCAAGTAGTTGTCCTACAACCAAAATTGACCATGGTGATACAAATTGACCAAAGAAATTCTAGTCTAGAGTCATTGACTCATTGTTCAAATGTGCGAGGACCTGGTTCATGTCAATCGTCTGAAGTGCTTCCCCTCGAGTAAATATAATAGCATGGTTCTGATTTTCAGGCTTTCCTTCTCCTATCTTCGCTGAACCGGGCAGTTTTATACGGTAGATTTCCTTGAGGAAGAAATCAGGAATCCCATTAGGGTTTGAGGTAAAGTTAATCAACATGGTTCTTCTGCTTGACATAAAAAAGTATAATTACCTGATCCAGATTATCAAGAGCTTTGACCAGCACAGAATAGTACACCTTCTCCGTCTTTTCACCTACGCTTTGTTCAACTTCATCAACATATGCCACACGGAGAGATGGATTACTGAAGAGGAAGGATCAAGGAATCAGATTCTCCAATGAAAGGAGAAGGATGAATGCTATTTGCCCCTCAATCTGAGGTATGCCAAGGGGGGCCGAGGGGAATATGTTCAATAGATTTTCACATTCATTATCGCTTAGTCTTTATGAGCAGTATGTTTGCAGAGGCAGATTGGGTAGTCCCACCCTCTTTTGATTACATATGCTATGGACTAATGTCACAAGATATGTTCTAATCCGGCTCTTTGGATGTGTTCTGTGCAGTTCTTCGGGCTGTATCATTAGGAGGAATGCTAAAAAAAATTCTGATCTCCCAAGAGCTGAAGTGCCCATGCAAGAAAGAATGCATAAGGAGAGGCTCTTCTTTTCAGGTCTCGATTTCCCATTCTTTAAGGGGATACTATCACACTGAATTTCTAGAGATTAGAGAACCATGTGTACGTGTGATGTATTTTGTGAACTTTTGATTCTGATTTTGGTGGACTTCTTATCCCCCTTGTTTCCTTTTCTATGCTCTTTTCTTCCCATTTTAATGATGTTTCCTTTTTGTTGTCAATCAAAAAGGATCCTCAGATAAAAGAACTCAGCAAAAAATGCAGAAACTTTTTGTATTGTATGGGACGGATGACATACTTAACCATCAAATTCAAAATATCTGTTGCATGACGATCTCCATCCCGCTTCTGTTTTCCATATATCTGACAAGTGGTTATGTAAGTAAATTTCATGTCAGCTAGAGCCTCTAATTGAGCATATAAGGATCTCTGACTCTTCTTTTCTTCCTCCAATGGAACTGCAACAGCTTTGTAGCCTTCAAGTATCTCTGTGAGTCACATTCAAGGAGTCAGAGCCTGCAGATTACCTCCAATTTAATTGCTACAAACTAAGATAGCTCTCAATAAACACCATGGCATGCATAGAAATGATATCGCAAATAAAGGGCAGTTGTCTGCATGAAAGCACCAAAACTAAGACGCCTTCAATAAAATCTTGGCATGCAATAGAGAGATCTCATAAATAAAGGCCAGTGGTCTCATGTTTCAGACGTATGAGGCTCCTCTCAGCTTACTGGCAGTTTGAATTCTTGATCTGGGGAAACAAAGAATCAGGTTTGCATACTCTTAACAAAATTTGGTTACTAAACACTTAGTCATATGCAATTGCAACGATTCTTGTTAAAGCATCCAACTCAAAACCAAGTGGCAATGAGTGGAAAGGTCACCCAAGCTCATATACTAGTTTTGGAGGTCATAATTAACCGATATGGGACAAGCTCTAACACTCTCTTGCATGTGCGACCCCTGACCCGCACGTGGGTAGATAAACAACGGATCCATAAAATAGGGATCACAACAAACAATGAAACAAGGTGCAAATAAGGCACAAACAAGGGGAACCAATTAACAGATTCTTGTTCAAAAGGCTCTGAAAGCCTAGCTTTGATACCATGTTAAAACATCTACCTCGAAACCAATTGGCAATTGGCAATGAGTGGAACGGCCGCCCAGGCTCATATACTAGTTTTGGAAGTTATTATTAACCAATGTGGGACAAGCTCTAACAATTCTTAATTCTTTAAGCAACTCATTTAAGTAAACGTATTCTCAAGGAGGATATAGCTGTAAGAGAGCGATGAGCTTGCTGTAACAGATTATACATGGGGAAACACGTACACCAAAAGGTATTTGGCTCTTACCTTTCTCTTTATCCATATCAAGAAAAGCCTCAAGCATCAAAGCTCTTCGGTAATACATCATTCCTCTAACTGCAGCACAATATCCATTAAAAGCAGAAAAAAGAAATGAAGGAATTTCATAGAGAGAACAATTTTTAAGGTACCTGTTCTGGAAAGGGTCTGCCCTCTTAAGGAAACCCAATGGCGTAGCTGCAAAATGGTATCTTCACTTTCGAATACCTCACTCTCGGTTTTACAATTGATTCTCTCCAATAAGTTATTCCATTCATCTAGAAACAAAATCACACTCAACTTCTGAATAAGCAGCATGAATCATTTAAACACTATAAAAATGATAATGGTATGCAAACACACGTGTTACTATGGGTATTTATAGTATTCGAAACCTGGGTAGATTTTCTGCAAGTAGAACATGGTTGAGATTCCATCTTCGTTCTCAATCTCGAGGTCACTTTTAGAATAGAGTGTTTCCTCGCTGTAGTATGGAGTCAAGACACTGCAAACACCAAGAAACAAATAAAGATTATTTGAGGATTAATTTCTAGAGAAAAGGTTGGGTAAGAAGTGTATTAAGAGAGAAATTATGCATTAACAGGGCATACTTCATAACTTCAAATCACTTCGACAATTCTATATGTAGTAATCAAAACCGCAATTAGTTCAACAGAAAGTTCATCAATGCATAGGGGAACAAATAATCTTTAAGTAAAAACCGACAAGGAAAAGCAAAAAGAGAGTTTAGTGGTGAATATCCACAAGATGTCAAAATTTTATGAATCTTGCTTGGCCAAAGGAACTAATAAACTAAAATAATGTACGCTACTAGTCATAATACTCATCTTCAACCAAATGATAGCATACACTTATGTATGAAGGTATGGAAAAAGAGTAACTTGCTAAGTAAGGTAGAGAAAAGATGAAGCTTGGGAGCTCAAAGTCGAAAAGAACAACACAGTAAATCTGTGGCTTAAGTTCGTTATACTGGGGAGAGGGAATAGATGAATCAGGATAACAAAAGAAAAACGAAACAAATGAATCGCTACAGTGTAATGGATAGACGAGTAGGATGTATAGGCATTCCAAATAGATAAATATCACAAATTAAGGCCCTCACAAATGCCAGGAGAGAGTGGTCGTAGGTTGATAATGATGGGCTGTATTCTTGTTTTACTCTTGCAACAATTGGTGAGCTTGTCTCAAGGGCGCCGCCCATGAAGGCAGAAAAAAGCAATACTTGCTGTTAAATATCAATATACATAAATTAATATTTTGAAAGGTGGGGAGGTCCACTACCCCCTTGGACTGTGTGCATCTTTGCCATCGGGTTGAATGACAACAGCCAAACACATTCACACTTGGACAAGAAGCCCTTCTATCCGAACCTGACAAGTATCCCTTACCTTATGATTTTAAATTATCAAATAATGTCCCATTTATGATGGCTTTCAATAGGTTAAAGAAGAGTTAATGCTCCCATCTATTGAGGGTGATGATGGTGGGATGGTAAATTCACTAGCTTATTAGACGAGTATAGTAAACTGAGTAGTTTATTGAGTATCTGCAATTCTTGATTGGGTGAAGATCTTTCCTTTTTTTTTTATCTGCAAAAATGAAACACAAAGGTGAAGATCTTTTCTTTGCAGTTACTTTTGATGTCTTACTACATGGGAACTCTATGATTGAGCTGGGGTTGTTTCAGCAAGCACAAAGCATGTCCATGGATATAAGTGACATTTTGAACTACTGATTTCATATAACCAATATTTGTGTAGAACACTTGCCGAAGCATGAGCTCTACCTGAAAGACAGCATTTTGCGAACATGGGGAGCTCGTGGCATATCCATGAACAAAGAATTTGTAAAGAACGATATCCTTCGGCGTGCTTCAAGGTTAGTTGGCACATCAATGACTGATTCTTTAACTGTCAAGAGCAAATATAGGCGTCGTATCTGCAACAAATGCAAGCATAACGAATGTGTCATTTGTAACAGACAATAAAGGCTATTCCATATGTGTACGTCGGTGTTTTCCTATATTCTTAGCCTGTGTACATTCTAAAGCTGATTTATCTGCACATACCTGTTCTTCCCATTGTGCTGTAGCTGCAGGAGGGAACAAAATAGCAGGTTTTGCGTCAGTATTTTCAAAAACTTGTCTTCCGGAATCCTTGCTGCTGTTACCAAGTTCTACCAATTCGCTGAAATGTTTCATCCGAATAAATTTATAGTTATACTCCTATGATGGTGAATACAAGGATTACTCCATCCGCATAAGGAGCCCTCCAAGAAAAGTACAGAATTCACCAACCGTATCTCATTCACCATCATGTCACGTGTAACTACTTCTAGCATATCTTGCAGCAACAACACCACAAGATTTTGCTTGGATGGATCAGCATCTTTCTGCAACATGCAGAAGTGTAAGTTTACATATGGACGGAGAAATACATCATTTATGTAACAAACCATACTGCAGATCTAGATATTGCTACTTGTTAGAATACTCACCAAAAATTCCACAAGCTTCACAAATTTATCGCAGAGAGATGGTAAAGAAGCCATTCTAAAATTCAAAAGAAATGTATTCTTTGCTATGGTATTTTGGACTTCTTTGATAATAATGTCAATGATCCTGTTAGATAAAAAAAAAAAAGAAAAGACAGTTTGAGTGCAAAGGGAAACAAAACAAGATGTACACTTTTTTGGTTCTTGAAACAACATGTAGATATCAGTGATATCACCTTACATATGCAACATGTAGATATCAGTGATATGATATCACTTCACATATGCAATAAACTGATTGCACAAAAATGAAAGAACCCAAATCAAATTTTGAAGAATTAAATCCTTTTCTAAGTTTGAAATGTGAAATATCAGATTGTTATCAACAAGGACACAGATAAACATTGAGTTTCACAAAGGCAGAGATGTATAAAATGGATAAGTGAAAAATTGGAGGGTTAGCTAAGGATTGCAAGTCCCTTTAACTGACTTTCTGCCCAATACAGGTATGATTACCAAAATAATGACACAAATAGTTAAATAAATACACAAAAGAATAATCTGAATGCAAAACTCATGTGCTCCACGGAGAGGTAGTAGGAAAGTCCAACAAACTAACAGGTATGCAATCCAGTATCAATTACAGGCTGGTTCATGCCACCGAATTGCTTAATGAACAAACAACTAGAACACAACCTTTTCTCTGTTTCTCCAACAACCAAAGCTTTCAGGATAAGTTTGAAAGATTCATAGCATTCAACAACAGCACATTTCATGTACTCATCGGCACATATGCGCTTCCATAGGTCAGAATCTTTTGATCGAAACTGGGCTGCCATATCCAATGCTATCGGAATCTGCAAAAGCAAACAGTCAACAACAAAGACAAGAAACAAATAAACTTGGCGAGCTCCCCAGCCAGTCCTAGAATTGGATTCGAACCAGTCAAGCTACTTGCCCTTCTGTCACTGCACTAACCTTGCTTGCAAGCATAAAGGGCGGCCACTGAATTAGTTTCAGGCTAGGATCTGATGAATAAGGAACTAGCAGTAGATCCATCTCCCTGGAATAACTGAAAACCATATATCAATAAACTGCATGAGGAATCCATAGATACATAACCAGAAGAAAACAAGAAATCAGTTCAGGGGCCCTTCCTGTCACTTATGAGATCTTCTTCACGGAAACTAACAATTACTTCATTCCATAACTGAGCAAATTTCGCAGTTTCACTTCCTGTGCTTGTACCCTAGACAGTCACTAAGACAATTACAGAACAAAATAGCAAGATCTGGACACAAATAAATTGAATTTTGTAATCCAAGATGAAACCTTTGAACATTTTGAGAAAGAAAATCCCATTTTCTTAGTCTTATCCGAACCAACCAAATAAGTATTGAATGCCCCAGGTAAAGACTGGAACCGTAACCTGAGCATGCCCAGTGTCCGTATCTGCAAGAGAAGCAGCCAATATGAATGTTAACCAAAACAATATTCTACATCAAGAGATAATCTGACTCCAGCATTGCTAGTTTGGACGTCATGGATCTAGTTATGTTGCCGCAACAGTGCGAAAAAAATAAAGACTCGAATCACTACAGTTCAATTAAATTTTTGAAGTTATAAGAAAGTGCAAGGCTTTAAAAATGAGTAGAAAAAATGGAAATTAGCCAAATTCACAAAAGTAGAGAGCAGGGACTTAATATTAATGGCTTGGCCTTCCAAAATTATACATTCTTACAAAAAAAAATTCCAGGTAAGTAATTTTAGAAAGAAAAGAAGATAGATTTGGAAAATCATTCTGCACTCAAGAACCAAACCTATACAATTATGATGTAATGGTCGTCTGCTAAGAGGCACGAACACGTCTACCGGCTTCACATATCCATAAGCTGAAACACTCTGGAGACGTGCTGGGACACGATGGAGAGACAAACTAAGGACATATTAGGATGCCACAATATTCTTCCCAAAAGTTGGAGCGGGTGATAAATGATGTGGATGCTCAGTTCTGGAACGCTTATATAGTGCTTTTGTAATTTTTTTGTTTATTCATAATGCTATTGTCATTTGTGGTTACCCTAATTAGGTATTGCTGCTATCTTTTTTCGATATAAAAGTTTTGGATACACTATCCATGTTTGACATGTCACCAACTTGTCTGTCCCATAATTTTTCATAAATATCGTGCACTGTCAATGTTCCCTAGTCGTGTAAGAAAATCATGTGCTTCTTTAAGTTGTACAACAAGGGTGAAACACTGTTGTGGATAAAAATGCAAATTGCATAATTTCATGACCAAATAAGGATATCTAGATTTTAGCAAAGGCGCACATTTTGAACACAGCCAAGTTATTTGAGTTATCAGCTCAAGCAAAGTTCCAAATAGCATATCAAAGATTAGCTTCCAGCAAAGTATGGTAGTGCATGGCCATTTAACATGAGAAGAAAATAGCAACTAATGGGATGTTATTGATGAAGTATATGGTAGTCCATGACCAACGAATGAACAATAAATAAAACCGTGGAACAAATATGTCTAAAGGAATCACCTCTCCTAGACGATCAAACGCCCCTAGAACACCACCACAGAGAGTCGAGAAAATGGCATACCATATTTGCGTATCCATGAAATAAACCTGCATGAAACTTGTAATAAAATATGAGATAGTTTGTCATGGACAGCGTAAACTGCTGACCACCAAAAAGCTGAAGAACTTCTAAATATTCGAATGAAATGAGAAAACAAATAGTAAGACACACCAATATTATAGGTGCCCACAGCGAGATTACTGCTCCGTAGTTTTTTTGAGCTGCAATGACTTGAGACTTTCAGCAGTAAAGAACAATTTAAGAACAAAAGCACATAAAGCAAGCAGGAAGAGTAGATGAAAACCTTCAGGGAAAAACTCGTGCCAAGTATACTTAATGCGATGAATATCCATTATTTCTTTTGTTGGCTTCATTAGAGGCTTTATCTAGGGAAAACATGAATATATATTTAAAAGAGACCCAAACTCTTCAGCGTATCAGATATTCTAAAAGCACTGACGTAAATAATGGGGCACTCACCTCGAAGAAATAGCTAAATGCAAATTTGGAACAGAGAAGCAACACCCAGAAAATAGTGTAGCTGAAATTGTGAATAAATTTAAAAGATGAAGCTAATTCATGCAATTAAAAAAAAAAAAAAGAACATCTATCAGCAGCAGACAATCAGAATTGGCCATACTCACCTTATAAGTGCAGATTGATTTTCATGCATTCCCCTCCCAACATAAATTCTGGGCTGCAAAAATGAACTATCATTCAAGAGAAGAACTGCAGTTCATAACTTAACCATAGTATCATTGAACAGCATCAACCATTCATCCATACAGTGGTTCCATCACACTCTGTGACACCTAAGCGGAACAGATGGTGCCAACAGCTTGTATCACTAGAACAGTGATTGCTAACGAGCATAAACACCAGAGCAGCGATTGCCCAAGTTACATGGAGTCAGTCACTTGGGTACAGATGGTGGGGGTGCTAGTACGTGTCTAAGTATTGGATTCCTCTAAGTTCTCATTCAAGGATGAAGGTACACCCCCTAATATTACAAATCCTTAATATACAATTTGTATTTTGTATCTTGGTGTTTACTAGTTGTCTTTAGACCCTTTCATGCATATTCTAGGAGCTCTATGCATAGCTCATGAGAAATTTGTATCAGACCATATGCTTGCTAAGATTGTCCAATTAAGCATGTCCAACACGGATCCCATACTCTTATCCAAGTGTCTGAGTTTCTGACACAGGTACTTTATACATTTCAAGCATCTACAATATAACCTATAAGTCTGAATTCTGAACATCTGATCGCCATAATTCACCCCTTTTTCATAATGAATGTTAAGCATATTGCCACTGATGTCATCAAATTTAAGGCCCCAACCAAAACCCTATTTGAATTATGAATCTAAGCTTTTCATTTATCAATTGACATTCAAAAAGTTTATTCAAGGAATTTGGATTTCTAGAAAACAGCCAAATGTCCCTAGTATCAGTTTTAGAAAACATAAGTTTAAAACTAAGGGCATAACTAACACGTCAATCAAATCATTACCGTTTCCTCGAACAACAAAATAAGTCTATAACCCTCTAATATATGTATTTTTTTAACAAAGCTAGTACATGCATAAGAATATAACGAGGATAAGCAAGGATACCTGTGACCACCAAATAAGAAGCCTTGTGATATGCCAGTCTGAGTTCTCAATCCATCGTCGGAGCATAGGAAAAATAAACAATGCTGCTGCCAGTAAATTTGGCAGCAAATATATTGCTACAGCGATGATGTACAGAGAAGGAATGCCCTCTACTTTATTAAGGAATGGAAGCAGATCTTTAATTTTCTCATTGGCAACTTGGAATGAAGCCACGTAACACAATGGAAGAATGAGACTCCATGCAAGACTAACAACTAACTTCAGCATGTTTCTCATCACATCAGTGAACTTCCACCTATGATATCCCGGGAAGTTCAAAATAATGTCCAACATACCTAATATCCACATTGAGAAAAAAATGAGATCTCAGTAAGACGCGTGTCTACTACACAAATGCAAAGAACAAATAAAAAATAACTGACATCCAAGCACCTGAAATTTTGGTGTTTGCAGAATAAATAAAACCTATTTCCACAACTAATTGTATCATGAGTTAACACCTGATTTGAAAAGCAGGCTCTAAATCCTACTACAGAAAATATTAAAGATCAAGGCATGGTGAATAAAGTATCTTTGCTAACTGGAAAATTGTTGTTTGTTTTTAGAGCGTTGTTTTCCCAAAAAGTCATACACAGTCGGTCAGCTTGGTTCCCTCATACTGCACAAATTCTTTCCTTCCAAATGATTTATCTTCTTTTTCTTCTCGCCTGCATGTTCATTAATTTCTCACTCCCGATTATGTTCATCTATGATCTAAATGAAACAAATTGCTAGTATCTTAAACTTAAAGCAACATTGCTATGACAACTATATTCTCGATATTGAAAGTTGAAACAAGTTGGATATTTGAAAAACTCTCTAATCAATTGACGAATACAAAGTCTTAGTTGCAAACATCAGCAAGTCGAAGTGACTAAAGTCGTGACAGAGAAGAATGATCACAAAATTAAGCATTTGCGGAAAGTTACTAGGTTAGAATTAATTAAGTCAGCCTCTCTATCCTTGGGTGTCAAATACTTCTGTTGAGAGTTATATGATCAGATCCAATCACCAGATGTTGATGAATGTCCATGCATACATGTCGAACGTAAATGGCGTATTCTCACATTCATGTCCCAAGCCTGCTGCGTTTAGTCTACTCATTGAAGAGTGACACAGGTCACCTAATAGGAACCAATGCTTTAAAAAAAAATAATCAAACAAATCAATACCCGAACACTAGGTACTACAAGAAAGCACTTCAAAACAAGTCAATAAGATCTTCAACAAAATAGTTGCAGAATAATTATATAGCCTGGTTAAAGTAAGTATCTGATTGAGAACTTCACTTTATTTTTTGCCATTCATTCAACATCTTTAACTGTTAATATGTCGTAAAAGTGATTCCTTAACCAAATGAATTTACAATTGCAATGGTATCACAGATTATTTATTGTATCATCCATTCAATAAGCCTAATATTTACCATAACTTCAATTCTCGCAAACAAGTTGGAGCTGAGCTACAGAATCTAATTAAATGTTATAGTAAATGTGCATGCAGTGCAGTATTCATTCAAGAAAACAGTGGAAGTCCAAGAGAAGATTTCCATGCAAAATATTTCTTCTTCACCGAAAATCCTTTTTCACTCTTAAAGTGACACACAACACGATAATAGTATACATGTAATCCACCAAAACAGCATCCTGTGTCATCTTAAGGTGAAAGAGTAAAAACGTACAATCCCTCTCGAGCAAGCATTTTTTTAGCTCTTACTAATGTCAAGATTTCCTAAGGCTCAGGCAGCTATATAATTTGACCAATATTCCATTTTAAGTATGCCTGAATAACATGGTTGCAAACTTGCAGCTATAATGTAACATATCCATATCCATACTTTGAAGGAAGCGAAGAAAGGCTGCTGTAATAAAAACACTGGACAGGCTATAGAAGACATCCTTCCAGAACATATCCAACAGAGAAATATCTTTCCATGCAATGATAATCATAGCCTGCAATAAAACAGTTTAAATAACAAATCCATTAGGAGCACTTGAAGTTAGGAGCAAAAACAGCATCCACTCACTATTATGTTGCAATTAAGTACCTGTAAAGCAAGAATATAAAACGTCCACATACGGTCAAAACTTCGAAAGATATGCCAGAATGAACGTGTCTCACTAAAATTTGATTTTCCTGTCCTTCCAGCCTTTCTTTGAGGTTCTTGCCTTCCCTGGAATAGCAGCTATGTTTAGTGAAAAGTGAATATACTGCCTAAAAAGCCCCAATATCTGCTAAAAAAATATACCAGTACCTGTTTCAAGCCACGCGTTGCTTTGAAAAAATCACCATCATCACTCATAGGCCAACCCAAAGAGAAGCAATCAGTGGACCTGAAAAATATTTAGTAGAAAGATTTTTGGAGCAAATAAAGAAACTTAGGCACCTATGAATATCTTCATTAATGAACTTCGTCAGTTAATCCAAGTCGAAACCAATCGTAGATGAGTGGAGAGGCCCACAAGAGTCACCCACAAACCTGAGAGGCACTACAATCCCCCGCATTTGCAAACCCTACTCGTACGTGGTCGCACGTGGAGAACTTAGCAGAACTTTATAGAAGAATTAGAGGACATAATTCAATATATAATGACATACACCTAGGTTTGATAAAAAGGAAAACTCTACTGTGTCTTAATCACAAAATAATGAAAATATTGGAGTAAATGACTTTAAGGTACAAAGAACCGAGGTAAATAAACACATTATGTAATAGGAATAAAGAACTCTAACAATAATTTATCGTTCCCTAAGCCTCCGGAAACCCAACACTTATGCCATGGTAAAGCATCCAGATTCCAGAAAAAAAGAATTCGCAATCAGTGGAGTGGCCTACAAGGCTCATATACTAACTTCAGGGCTGCTATGCCAACGTGGGACATGCTTAACAAACTTAAAGTTGGATTTTAACTCCTTGCATACCAAAAATACTCATTCAAGTCATCATAGTTGCTCCAC
This sequence comes from Gaultheria prostrata, assembly GCA_036023075.1. Taxonomy (NCBI): domain Eukaryota; kingdom Viridiplantae; phylum Streptophyta; class Magnoliopsida; order Ericales; family Ericaceae; genus Gaultheria; species Gaultheria prostrata. Next base: position 11,566 of record JAXBDA010002283.1, on the reverse strand, counting down.
GCTGTGTGAGCAGCTTTTCCATTTTCACTCTTCATGGCTTCCTGAAATATCATAAGCACCAGGAATTCATGATGTACATAAAATAAAAAAAAGCCAAAATCTGACAGCAGCGAACATCTCTGAAGAGAAATTACCATTTGAATTACTCGGTAAATGGGAGTTATAACCTTCCGAAGGAAAGATTCATCATCTCCCCCATAAGAAGGCTTTATGTTTTCTCCAGTGACAATGCTAACATTTCCAGCCAACAAACCATGAAGTTCATATGCCATCTGAGAATAAGAACAGACATTGCTATGAAACAATGTAGTAAATGCATATTTCGCATAAACAAATAATTGGGAAACAGAAACCAAGAAGCAATCAAGACAAGCACGAAACACTCACATTATGGAAGATGTAACATAGGCATTCTGGCATAAACCGTATATTAGCTGCTTCTCCCCAGATAAGAAGATAAAGGCCCATGTAAAGTATCTTTCTCTGTTGCACTTCTTGTCGCTCTTGTGGGAGCCTACAAACATTAACATTGATTATTATAGGGTAACATGCTGAAGAAAATGGATACGAACATCAAGCCCATACATCAAAAGCATAAGAACACCAAACAACTCTGACAAAACATAGATGCATCTACAATTTGTAACTCACAGTAAGCTGTGTTTTCTTCCCAAGAACTTGCACCACGTTTTGTAGTTCTTAAAGAGCTTATTCATGATTGCATCAACAGCACGATCATCAAGCTGAATAAAAAATGTGTTCAAGAGTAATCAGTGACCAATTAGGGACACAAGTCATCATGTTCAGTACATAATAGAGTCATAGAATTCTGACATTGCAAAGACGATAGGAAAATTCTAAAAAAACACACATGACACATGCACGAGAGAGAGAGAGAGAGAGAGAGAGAGAGAGAGAGAGAGAGAGAGAGAGAGAGAGAGAGAGAGAGAGAGAGAACACTGCATGAAGTAATTAGAGAAACAAATAAACACATCCAGATTGCTGAATATCCCAGATTAGCTCTGAATTTTGAATGCCAGGCAAAAAAATTCTAAATGCAGAAAAACATAGAACAATCATGGCATGGATTGTTCAGAAGATAGCAAAAGTTATCAATTGCCAAAATGGATATAATTTGAACCGAGAGTTTGGTGCATGCCTTGTCAAGAGGCTCAGGGTTGGGACCAAGCCTTATATGATTATTGGCTAGAAGCAGAATCAAATGCTCCCTCTGGTTCCTGACATTGTCTTTCTGTGGATTTGAAAGTTAACCAAGGTCATTATTAATTTTCCAACAATCAAACAGACTCTTACCGATTCACTTTTTTGTTTAGATTAATTATGCATGCCTGAAATCCAAACATCGCCCGAAGCCAATCAAGAACGTCCAACTCCCCTGATTTTTGCCTCCGCTGCTCAGATGAAGACGGCCAACCCAAACCATCTGTGTTCAATAGTGCAGCCACTGCCGCCTTAACCTGGTACAATCACAGAGCGAGATAACTTACGTACCAAGCTGACATGATTAAGCACAAGCACAGAAGGCTCCATACTTATATATAGAGTGTTTACAAGAACATGACAAGTAGCCACTGATTTATGTCAGGGAATGTAGGGGGGAAGGGAAGAAAAGTGTATTACAGTGACAAATGATCTGACGATCTATAGAAACAATAAACAAAGAAACCCTCTTGAAGAGAGATGACTCCAGCTCCGGAAAGCAAACAAATAAGGAATCTTATCCCTTAAATCTCCTATATCCTTGGACGCATCTTCCAAGATCTTTCCATTTTAGAGTTTCCCATGAGAGGAAAAACTCAGGTATAACTGAAAAACGTAGTAAAATACAGGGAGTGGAGTTATGGTAGGGTAAAATGCACAATGGGCCATAATTCTAAAAAAATGTGGTATTAAATGATGTATCACGTAATATCCCGTATGCTTAAATCCACAAATTTATATTCCCGTATATACCTCTTCAAGCTGCATGATGGCCTGTGATGCCCCAGCAGAATCCAATGGAAGAATGTTAAAATGAGCGTAGATTTCCCTCCTTGCTTGGACATCTCTGGCTGCAGCAATAATCTGATTTTGAAAAACATGAACAAAACAATAACTTAATTAATCACAATAACTGCAAACCATAAAATTTCCTGTCTGATATTTCACAAGGAAACACATCTTGATTCAATAGACATCCGTAAATTGACAAAAAGAATATAAACATCTCCACTGAAATTGACAACAGGCTGGAGAAGAGCTACCTCAGGTTCCACTTCTTCAACTTTTTGAGTCCCGTTAACAGCGCATAAGACTTCAGAAAGAACACAGGCTGTATGGTGAGCTTTGCTAAGTTGGGCTCTGCCAAATATAAGATTGGCAGCAGTGAATGAATTGCCTTCCAGTGAAATACTATATATACCATAGACAAGCAAGTAGTCTAATTCATGTGTATTACCTATCAGCTTGTTCGCCCTTCTCCAGTGCCCTGACGTAACGTTCATGGTATTGTTGGTAGAAGCTCTGAATTTCCCTCAAATCAGACTTCTGATCCCGAGTTGGTAGACTCGAGATATTGTCCTGAATCAGATTTTTCGCAATAACCACTCAATTAATAAGTAATGTTACATTCCTTTTCCATGTATGCATATGCGTGTATGATTCATCCAAATCAAATCTCTCTCATCAAATTTCCATAACCATGTTGAAACTATGTCCGCGTTTGAATTTTGAAGTTTATACTGTTTAATTAAGCTGTAAATGAATTTGCAGATAAAAAAATCAGGCAGTAAACAAAACCAGTCGAGTCTACTTGGAACCTAGGGAAAATGGAGGAAAAAGAAAAGAAAATATGAAGAAATGTCCTCCATAAAAGAAAATTCTAGAAGGGAGAAACTAGTAGCAAATGAAAATGGGAGAGAAAAGAAAGCATTATAAGAGGAAGCATATTTTCTTATTTTTCAATTTTCCTCTTGAAGCCAAACAAAATAAAAAATTATTTCCCTCCTAATTTTCTTTCATTTTATTTTTCTACAATACTATCAAACAATAGAAAGTAATACACATTCTTCATATTTTCCCTCTTTTCTTTTCTTTTCCTTTCCACAACTTGCAAACAAACCCCTAGTAATCTCCAAAATTAATCAAATCAAAATGCATAGCTCCCAATGTGACTGTAAAAAAAAGATTACAAATAAAATAATATAGCATTGTTAAAAAATATTAGACTTTCCAATATCTCAACCCTATTTACATTAGCTTCAAAAAGTAGTTGTTTCAATTATTCCAGTAAATGTACATACACTTAAAGTTGAATTTAGCAGTTCGAGGCTAGGCTCGTTAAGGGTTTGGCTTAGCTCGGCTCGACTCGTTTAGTATTGGATTGAATTCGAATTTTAGGCTTGTATAATAAACGAGTAGAACTGATCAACACTCTAAAACTTGGCTTGGCTCGAAAAAATCGGCTTGTTGGAACAGGAACAGGTTCATCAGCTCGTTTAGCAAGTGAATCGGACTTTGACTCATTATGAACTAGATTAACGAGTCAAATTCTAGAGTTTTGGATTCGTTTAGAAAACAAGTTGAGCGCAAACGCCACAAAACTTGGCTCTACTTATTTGCACAGTAACCGCAAATACAGTTTGTCTTTAGAATGACAGGAAATTGATCAGAATCAATCGATAGGTGTAAAGCTTTCTTACCCTCTCCAATCGCTGATACAAAGCAGTTTTGAACTGTCGCACACCACGGCCTTTCGACTGAGGGTCCGATCTATCCGCTTTTTCGAAGGCGTAGTGCCGACCTTCCAAATTGAAAACACGAAAAAATACACTTTCAGAAATCACTCAAAGCACAATCACACACAATAACAAATAATAATAGTAATTAGGACAGCAGAAATCACTCGAAACACAATCGAACTAATCACAAGCGAGGAATCGTCCAAGACTAATCCCTAGCTAGTACAGTAAATGACTCAGATCGAATTCCTTGAAAACATTGAAGAATCGAGTAAGACTAAGGCTTATTATACGCACAGAGATACGCGACTCGTGGACGCTCGTTTTGGACCTCGTTTGCGACGAGGAGAATGTTGCGGACTACGGCAACGAGAGACGGCGGCACCACCTCATTGTCGAACACCTCTGTTGAGAAGGTTGTGGTGGCGGCGCTCCTTGACGGCCGCCTCGTCAGCGCCAGTGCCTGTGCCTGTCCCCTTCCTGCTGATTCGTTGCCCGCCATTAATCTGCTCCGAGAGAGAGAGAGAGAGAGGAGTATTGTGATCGACAACACAGGGAAATGTATGATGAAGAAAGCAATCATGTAAATGTGAAATTAAACGAGTAAATTAAGAGAGAGAGAGTTGAGAGAGCTCACTCCGTTTTTGATCGATGCTTTGTATGAATGCGTTTGATCAACTGCTGTAGATGTGCGATATTCAAAGACCTTCTTCGCCTGCAAGTTAACTGCAGTACTGGAGGATGATCGATGAAGAATTTTAGAGAGAGAGAGAGAGAAGAATCAGTTTGTGTGTGTGATAACGGTGTGGTGTGAGGTGGAAGTTTGTTGAATGACGTTTGAGAATCTGAAGGTATAGAGAGAGAGAGAGAAGGGCGGGAAGAATGTCGTTTGGGGAAAAACCGTTACAGTTAGAGACGACGGGACACGTGTCAGCTGGTGATTAGGTATGCTAGCTAAGAGAGAGAGAGAGAGTGCGGACGTAAATGATTTGCGGGGTATTTCCGAGCAGGCACCGCTCGCGCATTTCTAGCCGTATAAGAGTAGGGTACCAAGCTGTCATGCAGACTTGGTACCCCTCGCCAATCACGTTTTGCCAACACAACATCCATCGAGGAGCTACCCTTTGAATAGCGAACAGATCTTAACTCCGTTAACATTTTCGTCTCTCTCCTCAGCATCGTTTGAGAATATTCTTCTCTCTTACTTTACTCTCTTCCTCTCACATTTCCCACCAAACGCATTTCTCTCTCTCTCTCTCTCTCCATAAATCCCTTCCTCTTCCTTCTCATTGTCCTCATCCGCCTACAAAGAACCCATTATTTCAACCTTTGAGAAAATCGATCTTCAACAATCTTATTTTTCCTAATTCGTCTACAAATAACCCTTCCCATTATTCCGAACTTTGAGAAAATCGATTTGTTTCACACACAAAGATTGAACAAATGCGATTGGGACAGTTTTTTTTTATTTTTATTTGGAGAGATTATGTTTTTGGTTCCTTTATTTTGAATTTAATTCGCCATTGTAATCATTTTGTGTCATTTTTCCTTGCTTGTTCTTTATAACACATTGGGAAAAAAAAATTGTTAATGGAGAAATTAGAACAGAGAACGTGGCTGTTAGCAATACAAGATCATGTAACTAGTAGAATAACTCATTAGAGAGTTTGAGTAAAGAAGACCATAAGAAAAAGAAAAAATGTCACATTTCATGAACTAGAGCATCCTGACCCCTTTCATATAGGGTAAGAGAAAGTTCTCATAATTTTGCAAAGAAAGTATTTTTCCTTCCTTGTTTTGTTGGAGACCTGATAAGAGAATTGAGAGTGAGATGATTACATGGTTCTATACACAAACATTAATTTGCAGAAGCAGGGGTACAGAGAGAGAAAGAGTAACATAGAGCTGTGGTTCAATAGGAATCAGATGGTCAATGATGGCCGTGGTGAAAAATGACTGATGAATCGTGCCGCAGATACCAAAGCAGAGGCGGTGGCAAGAACATTGCTGGACTTGGAGCTCAAATTCTTGAAACGAGAGAGAGAGAGAGAGAGAGCCGGGAATTTGAAATACTAGCACGAGAGAGAAATAAGAGTCTAGGCGAGGGTGAACAAATTTGCACTCGAGAAATAGTACTCCCTCCGACTGAATATGTTTATTTACAAAGGGTAATGAACAAATTAAACGGTATGGGAAAATGAATAAATTCAAAGGGTAATGAACAAACTAAACGGTATTGGAAAAAAAATTGAAATTCCCAAAATGAACTAACAAATTCGAACGGATGGAGCAGTACTAATAGAGGTGAGAGAATCCATAACGGACGGAACGTTGTCTCCGTTTACAATTGAAGCTGATGTGGTAGGTGTCTGACACTACCTTACCTGTCAAGCATTTGTCCGCTCCTCATTGGTTTATGGGTACCACGTTTGAGTGCCACGTGGTACCCTGTTGGTATCCAAACTTTTCTCGTATAAGAGCATCTACATTTGAGGCTCTTCAAAAATGTTAGTTATATGACAAAAGTGTTAAAAGTGGGGCCCAAAAATTATGTGTTAGAGGTTTGTTACGCAGAGTGGATGAGAATGGTTCCATTTGATATTGTTAGTGTATTGGTTTAGTGTAAAAGAAAAAAGAAAAAAAAAAAGAGTACACAGTACCAGACCTTTTCTCTCCCTTTCTCTCTCCTCCTCCTGCCACTTTCTGCACCTCCTGTCCTCTCTTTCCCCTCTCTCTCTCTCTCTCTCTCTTCACTCCGGCTCTCTACAACCCAAGCCGCAGGTAGGAGCCTGCTAGCTTGCTTTATGTAACAAAGGTCATAAAAGTGTTCAAATGGAGCCAACAAATGAACAAAAAGTTCCCTAACTGTAAAATGTGATAAAAATCTTACACTAAATGGATCAAAAGTGTTCAAATGTAGATGCTCTAAATAAACAACGGACGGCCCGGATTAAAATACATATTTCTTTTTCTTTATTTTGTTTAAATGTATTCGTTATTTTTAATCTGGACCGTTCATTGCATTTATGGATGGCCCGATGTACGCGAGTGGGCACCACGTGCTACCCACTCGGCATTGAAATTTTTTTCATATTGGAGGCTTGATTTTCCAATTTGAACGAAAGTATAATACCGAAAAAGTTCCATTTGGCTCTTCTTTTGCACTTGAACTTACTCGCTCGTACACAATTTGTTAACCATCACTTGGTTTATTCTTTGATGATTGCTTATTTCGATTATCATTTTGATAATTCGAATAGTTGGCATCACCCAGATTTATCTGTTAAGAGATTATGCAAAAATTAAGTTTTGCACTTGACGAAAAGAATCCAAATTAAGCACTTACTGATATCTGATTGAGCTGAATTTTTATTTTTTTGGCAGGGGAAAAGAAATGCTGAATATTTTTCATGATCTCCTAAAGATGAATCAACACCAAATCAGTGGCTCAGATTTTCGTAATGTGACTCTGAATGAGCACACTATCGCTGAGAGTGCACAAAACGAGGGTGATAAAAATTGCTCTCGGCTAAAAGCAACCCCAACAGATAGGTAAAAATTGAGCAAAAATTGTTAGGAAACAGTGTACATTTTTCACTTTGATTACCCACATTTCTTTCAACACTTCAACAATATTATCTATTTTACCTATATTTCTTTTCTTTTTTTGGAATAGTTGCGTATATTAAAGAAAACCAAACCAAAAGAATCAAGGGGATAGCCTTGAAATTCGAACCTTACAACCAAACAAGGCAAACACATAAAACATTCATCCCTATTGGGAGAAAGAACATCAAAACAAGCTAAAGCTGGGCACTACTGTTGAAGCATGTACAAAGGAATACCCCAGTCAAGGCATAGCTTCACATTTTCTGTAGAATGTGGCAGTTTCCTCCACGAGAAAACATAAGATTGGATCTCCTCCAACACTCTATGCACCACCATAGCCGACTCTACACCTACTTGCTGAAAAATTCTACAATTTCGCTCCTTCCATATGTGATATATAGTAGCAGCCAAACTTAGTTTGTAAATGGAATTCCTTACAGACTGCCCTGTGCAATTACTAGACCCCCAGATAAGCTCAGAAGTTAAATCCAGCTCTTGAGAGTTACATCCACATTTGAGTCTGATCGCATTCCATATAGCAGCTGCAAATGGACATTGGAAAAATAGATGGTCATGCGATTCCACTCCCCCAACACACAACACACAGTTACAATCATTGGTGATCCCCCAAACATGTAACCTGTCTTTTGTTGAAAGCCTACCAAGGATAGCTAACCACTGAATGAAAGTCCATCTAGGGACATGTTTCTTGTGCCAAACCATGCCATACCAATCCACCACTGGAGCTGTACTACGAAGAGCCATCCAAGCAGATTTGGAAGAGTAGGAACCATTAGGATTTAGAGTCCAAATGACCCTATCTTCTCTGTCCACATAAGGTAACAAATCTACTGCGGTACCGTCAATTCTCTCTCTAATGACAACATTCCTATGCCTTGGCCATTTCCAATGTCCATCATCTATAATTGAGCGAACTTTGGCATTGAGAGATCTCCCTAGATTAAATGCAACCCTGTCACCAAATCTTTGGAAAAGAGGCCCCAAAGAATGCCAATTATCGAGCCAAAGAAAGGTATTCAAACCATTGCTGATGATATGTCGAATGAAGGTCTGGCCCTCTCTTCTAAGACCAAAGATCTTTCTCAAGGTCCAAGAAGAGTCACCCGGAAGAGTAATATTTCATTAATATATATTTTTTTGTCTTCTAACTTCTTCTTCCTCATTCCATTTTTGGTTTGGAGCCCTAATCATATTGCATTTTACATCAAGGAGAAAGATCTTGGTTTTGAAGGAGAAATTGGAATCACGGAAGCTCTTGCGTGCCTTCTAATTTGCTTTGGTAAATCACATGGCCAATTAAACAAATTTCCCCAAATTGAGGATACCTGAGATTGCAATTGCTCAGCAGCATTGGGAGAGGGGAAGGAGGAAAAAATGATAAAAATTCCAATAGCTCGGCAACAGTACCTCTCAATAGACGTAGGGAAGTACTGTGGATAAATGTAAAATACCTAAGCTTTAACAGAGGCTGCTGCAACCTGTTTTTGGTATCTTGATGTAGTGGGCCAAATATACATGGTTCGGACCATGAACCAACTGGCTGGGGCTGAGCGAGCAAGCGGGAGTCACCTGCCAGCTCTCTAAATGGGCAAAATGTCTCGAGAGACTGTAAGTATTCTCGGACGTCCCGTTTTGCCCACTGAGGTGAAGAGTACCACTTTAAGACCGAAGACGCTTAATAACGAAGGTAAAGCAAATACTCTAAAACACCAAGTATAAAAGCTTTCTAAGACCAAAGGATCTTGGGACGGAGGTTATGTCCAGGCCATTCAGTAAATCCAAGAACGAGCCTGAGGATAGCCGGATACGGTGGTTTTGGTGCGGGTCGTATGACCCGACCCATGAAGGTCGTTACTTAGTTACACGAGCATGTGAAGAAGGCTACGTGGCATGTGGGAAGAAGCAGAAGCTTCTAGAAGCTTACTTGGTGGGACGGTATTGGTCGTGTCACGTTACCGAAGCGGTTACGCATCACGAGACTTGGAGATCAAGTGTACCATTGCCTATAAATACTAGGGAAAATCCCTAGAGATGCACACACTCTTTGATCTGAATACTTGGTTCATAACTCTCTCTCTCTCTCTCTCTCTCTGTTCATTGACTTGGACGTGAGAGTATCCTTAGGCAAGTGGCTTGAGTGACACTAACTGGTTGTCTTCTAGTTGTACGTCCAAGTCAAGAAGGAGGATCTCCACCGTTAGTTGAGGAAAGGGCTACTGCGGATCACCCCCAACACTTGATTAGGTAAAATAGCTAAACGGGGTCATTTACCTAGTCTGCTGTTGTTGCTCTAAGTTAATTGTTATCTATAAAAGAGAAAAAGTTGTTCAAAAGCTGAAGTTTTTGACAGTTTTCATTGTATTTTCACATAAGGACAATATTTTTGTATGTGCGTTTATGTGTATATATGCATATAAATTTTAGTTTAAAAGTCGGTCATCTAGGCATAACCCGTAGCTTATCTCATTTTCAATGACATGTGTAAAGATCACCATTATAAAATCATGCATTTGAGGTCACAAAATCAAACATTACACTTAATCATACTCCCTCCGTCCCAATTTGTTGGGCCTGATTACCTTTCTGGATGTCTCAAAAAATTATCTATATCTCATAATCTATAAAAAAAAAATTATGATTTCGAAATCTTTGTTTAACAAAATGAATTGAGATCTATCAAACAAGATCCATATTTAATATGAAAAGTATTATAAGTTAAAAGATATCGAGAATTTTTTTAGCTTTCCAAAAAAGGAAAAAGGCCCAAAAAATTGGGACGGAGGGAGTAAGAATCAAGCAACTGATATAATAAATCAAAAGCTCACAATTAAAGGATTTTTTAATCTATCACTAAATTCCTATACAAAATGCAAGATCAAAGTTACTTGTCTAGGGTTTCATCTAAACCCTAGACGAGGAGCCTAGCTACTCATGGTTGAAGGAGAAAAGGAAGTCTAGCTAATAGGTCTTGGATTCTTAAATGAATACTTCTTTTTATATTTTTAATAACAAGTCCCAAACAAAATAGGAAACTTAAACCATACGAGAAATTTGGAAAAAATAAATATTATGCATTTTAGCTCTACAAGTGTACCCATTTAAACCTTGTAAAAGCCAAAATTGGAGAATTTTGTATTTCGCAATAAAAGTTGTAGGCCCTGATGTCACCTTTCCAATCAACTTTTGAATCACTGCAATGGGAATAAGCAAGAAGAAAAATTAAGAGAGCTATGTAACCTGACTCCTAATTTGGAGTGTAATCAAACTCTATATTCTTCTCTCTAAATTGAGTTCACAATAAGTACTTCATTGTGATCTCATGTTCAAACCTCACGGAGGCTATACATCCCAAATTTTGTAGCCACTGGGGTTATGCCCTGTCGTTACAATTTGTGTGAACGACTCCGGGAACCTTTCATTTATAAGATAACACAACAGCACAACAGCTTATTATTGTAGACGAGTAAATGTAGCATGCTTACCTCGGAACATTTGTTTCCTAAAATCCAATCTCTTTCGTCTGTAGTTCTTTTGTTGTAAAGAAATGAAAAAATAGTTATTCATGATGGATTTGACGATATTATTCACGAGTTGGCCATCACGATACCTATTACCTAACACATAACGTTCCTCTTGACTGCGTAAAGTTATAAGACTTTAAGCACGAAGCACAGGGGTAGCTGCACAGCTTGCTTTCAACGGTCACACGACCACCTAAAAAAAAAAAATTGTAGAATGCAATGTAGAAATTTTTAGGTAGCCCATTGTTGAACACCCTACCCAAACTGAATTGGACACCCAACCCTATTAAATTGAAGGGGAAATGACATGCCGCTCCAATTTGGAGGCCCATGCACATCCCGCTCCAGGCCAGAGCCGAAAAAGCTCAGCGAACTCCGTGACTATTTTTCTGCCCCAACTACCCCTCCTCTCCTTAGCTACCATGACCATCGACGACGACCTAATCTCCTTCCAGACGAGAACAGGCCGCCGATCTCATCCACCAGCATTCATCGCCCATTTCGAGCCCTAGCCGCCTCCGCAACCGACTATACTGCCCCAATTTTTTGCCCCAACTCTCGAACTCAAGTACTCCTACACGACAACATTCGATTTCGTGTTCGTAGAACTTGCTCAATTTCCATACGAAGTTCAATTTCCATCAAACTAATTCACTAGAATTAGTTGATTTCACC
>JAXBDA010002282.1:0-44107 GCA_036023075.1 Gaultheria prostrata | reverse complement strand
TATTTTAGGAAAGATAATTACATATAAAGAGATATAGAATTTATTTCACCAAGTGGCATAATTTGATTGGCCGGACTTGATAAATAAATAACTACATCATTTTGACACATGGCTCCATCTGATTGGTTCCTCCACATATCTTTGATTTTTGACCTATAGACACTTGGCAACATTTGATTGGCCATTTATTGTGCCCTATTTGTTAGGCCCTACAACACGTGGCAGCTTGTGATAGGCCAGAATTTTTACATGTCTACAGTACTATCTAAAAGATATTCATAATACCTTTAAAATGAGACCAATCTTGAACATATTTTCAATTTTTTTATTATTGATAAATTTTTTTAGAGAGAGTGCAAAAAAAAAAGAGTTTTGAAGTAAATATTTGAAAAATGGAGGGAGAATGTTGTTTCTTTTGAATTCATTCTACCAAAAAAGACTTATAAATAGGGTGTGGTCCCCAAAATTTGATTATTGAGTTTTGGTTATTGAGAAAATGTTGTTACTTTTGATTATCCAAATGCCAAAATTTGGTTATTGGCTAAAAGATTGTTATATTTGATTATGCCAATGTGAGCCAATTTTTGAACAAACACTGTTAATTTTAGTTATTATTATTTTTTTTTGATAATCTAACTTTAGTTATTTAGATGTTTTGATTATTCCATTGGTGATGCTCTAACAATAGTAACTATCTAAATAACAACTCTACTATTGGAGACGCTCTTGCATGGAGGGGATGTTACATAAGGTAGAACAGTAAGCCTTTAGACTGAATTAATTTTTCTTAATAATTTCGGCATTATTTAACTTTTTAAATATTTTCTTTTAACTTTTCATCATAATTTTTACATCTCATCATTCATCTTGACGATGCTAATGACATTTAAAAATTGTCTTTCCGGAACTTTTCCTGTTTTTAGTGAATCTTTTTTCAAAGTCTATATTTTTAATTTTTAAGATTTCTCCCACCGAAACAAACAATTTATACAAAAAAAATTCCAAATAATTAAAAATCAAGATAAAATAACCAAAAAAAACTCAGATAAAAAAGAGCCAACAAATTGGCCAACAAGATGATACAACAATGCAAAATCCGAAACATTATCAAAACCATGCCCTTTAATTATTTAGCCACAAGAAGAAATCAAACAAATGCGCGCATTCACTAACAAACATGACCTGAATCTTTGGTAGAGGCATACAAACGGACAAGCAGTAAACCAAGCGGCCTCAACAATCGACACCTAACCAACTTTCATAGGACCAGTATTCACTGGCTTGTGGAAGACTCTTACAATAGGCATTCCATCACCATCACCATGGACCCGCCATGATCGGTCTTTTTTCCTCTGAGGCTTCCTGTGCTGTTTATGAGACGCATTTGCAGGCTTTTTCTTAACAGGTGCCACGTTCTCCAAACCTAGTCCATTAGCAACGTCAAAGGAATTCAGATCAGTCAACACATGTTCTAAACTAGGTCCACTTTCATCTTCACTGTTTCTACCATCTTCATAATCGGATGAATCTGATTCACCCATCCCAGATGAAATGGATTCATCATCTGAAGTTCCAGGGGGCATTTGAAAATGAGGAAGCTTCCCATCAATGTAATCTTTCAAAATTTGTCGGGCAGCCCTTGTTTCATCAGGCAGTCCACTAGAGGCAACATAGCCACGCGAGGCACAATACGCTCTCAAAAGTTCTGATCCCAAAGGGGGCCTAGATTGTGGCTCATATGACTTGGGTTTTGGTAAAGTGATCTTATAGACATCCTCAATTGCGTGTCTAGGAACTCGATTCGCCACAACCTGAATGGCCTCCCTGTGCTCAGTCATTCGGTCAATCGGTAAAACCCCAGAAGCAATCATCTCATATCTGGAGCTTGTAAAGGAAGGAAACACCAATCCAGGGCAATCACAAAGTGTTAGTTCATCGGAAATTATAAGTGTCTGAAAATGCTTTGTCTTTCCTGGAGTTGATGTGACACCTGTCCGCTTCTCCCCAACCAATGCATTGATTGTTGAGCTCTTTCCGACATTAGGGTACCCCACAAAACCCACAACAACAGATTTGGAAGTATTTCCAGAAACGTTCACACCGGGAGAATGTTTCCTCCTTGTCATGGCTATTTCTTCTGCTTCCGACTGTAAACGGGCTAAAAGCTCCTCCCTGCCATATATTTTTGTATCATCTGATTCTTGCAGGCTATTCTCCATCTCTGTCGGAAACCTAAGCATTTTCCCTTCAAGAGTAGCAGTAGCGGCCTTAGCTGACCAGAATACAAATAGAATCCCATGGAGGCGGAAATACTTTGCCCATTTGTCTCTGCAATATTTCCAGCAAAAGACTATTTTAGGAATCCGGAAACATAGTTTGTGGGTAAGTAGCAGCAGAGATACGATTAAGGTACTAACCTAACTGAGCATGGTAGAAGATCGGCTTTGTTAACAAGAAGCAATGTCCTCCTGTGCTCATCGATTTCTCGTGCATATTCCTGCGGTAGATAAAATCAATCTATGAAAGAGAGATTTTAATTCATTGTCACAACACAAGGATCAAAATTTCATTCATTGGTGATGTTTTGCTCTACTTGTTTCCATATTGGAACTTTGGGGACCTCAAAGGACATAGGATCTAATGCTGACACACAATTAACGTTCAGAGAAATGAACCGAGAGTCTAAGACCCCCAACTATATGTATGCATGTATGTAGACATAGAGGCTGTAACATCATGTACCAAACAAATGTCTATAGACCCATTCAGATAAAGGGCAAGAGTGTACCATCGACGATAAGTTTTACTGCAAGTGCAATGTTGTTACAGATCAAATAAATAATCATCCCAGGAATTTACATTGAAAGTTCATTTTCTTAACCAAAACCTTCCTCAGAGAGAGTATTCCACGTCTCATCAACAACAATTTCGGGGGAAAGAGAAGTTGGGTCACCTTAAAAAGTTCCAATGGCTAGTAGTGCACAATGCCCGTGCCACTGGAGTTGGTTTTCCTCTCCCTATTGCATGCCTTCAAATATTTTCTAAATCCACCTCAGAACCTCGCTCCCACTCTCACAAGTCAGACTCGTCTTGGAATCTTGTCCCATTGAGAAAGGATAGTGCTCCCAACTAGGAATGGAACCTCTACTGGGGCCAAGGATGGCAATGGCCACCCCTGACTTTCAAGTTTCAACCAATCCTCAACTTAAGTAGTAGACACACCAAGCCTCATAAGATTTCACACTTCGTAGACCAAGACGCGAGATAACATTCGCACTTCAGACACGCAAATTTGAAAAATTGGAGGACATGACATGTTGGGAGGCACGTTTGAAATATATATTAATAGATGAACACTATTATATGAAGAAAAAAAAAAAAAAAAACAGAAGAAAAAAACAAAAAAAACAAGGCTCCAATTGCAAATATGTAACACTGTATGACTATATGTACCTTAAATCATATATATCATTACACCAGTCACAAAAATATTTCAACAATAAGGGTTTTGCCATTTATGTGCATTTGTAAACAGTAAACCATCATCTGTCACACAAAAATTAAGACTTTCTTAAATTTTAATTAGAGTCTACTATTTCGGTCAACACCCTCAACTTGTTTTGCAAGTGTCCGAATAGTGTTTAGAGCATTATTTAGAGTGTCCCTGGAGCATCTAGGCAAAAAAATTGAGAAAAAAATAGGACGCTTTGCATTTATCTGTCAGAAGCGTGTCCGGAGGGTCATCATGCATAGATTTCACACAACAAAGTGGCCCCATGCTTTCTAAGAAACTTGCTAGACTTCCTTTATAGGCGTCTCTTTCCATAAGCTTCCCACAATTAGCACTTTTTCTTACTATAAATTATTCATTGCCACTTTCCCCAATAGGGATGGGGCTAAAAAGAAAGGGGGGAAAAATTCTCTCCTCTGCTCTTTCATTCGCACTCTACTAATGAGAGGCCCATTTCTCTTACCATTTAACACCTCGAATTAACCCCTATCGTTTTGATACAGTGAACCTGTTGAACATGTTTTTGGACCTCTCATTTAGCAAAATTCTGGTTTCCTCCCTGCTCTCAAGCATATAACTTCCAAAGAAATAAAACAAGAAATCAAGAGAAAATCTGAGATAATGATGAGCTACTAGAAAAATATCACTCCCTCCGTCCCACTATTATTGTCCTCTATTCCATATTGGGATGTCCCAAAATATTAGTCTTTTTTTAAAAGTCTAAGTATAAAATTGCGTGGATTTCTAAAATTTAACCTCCATAATAATTAAAAATAAGTTATCAGTGGGATTCAAGGGGTGCTAGTGGAAATCAATGCTCATTTTCAAAGGAGACATGCACTTAATGATTGTCACAAACATCCTTTTTTTGGCCTGGCGAAAGGCAGTATTGTTAGTCATTAGTGAGGGTTTGAACCCTAGTCAAATGCAGAAGAATACATGGTGCCCACCATTGGGCTACAACTCCACGTGCAAAAGAGACCAACATTGTGGGATGGAGAGGGAAACTCAAATTTTATTGAAACGTAATATTTATTTGTATTCAGAGAGACGATATTTACAAATGACACAAATTCCTTATTGACATGTATACTAGGAGTAGCAACGAAATAATGTTTTTTGAGAATCTGTATTCTCCTCAAAAGAGATGTAATGTGGACATATACATGTGCACTCCAATAGATGCTCCCAACCTTAGATTCCTCTATATTCTCTTGTTCCCCGCACCTGCTTCGTGCAACTAAACAAAATACACATAAATAAATTTTAAAAACTAGGTTCAATCATATATTTCTGTATGTACGCTGCGACCTTTTTGTTCATAAATCGGTGGAAAACTAGGTATCTCAGTTATTTATTATTTTGATAAGAATTGCAAACCAGAATCCCTGGGCAACCAATTAAGATTCTTGCTTTCAAGGTAATTTGACAACCAAGAGATTACCAGAAGCAAAAGGTGCAGCAAAATTGCATGACAATCCAAAAATATAAAAAAAATTCTCAATAGAGGTGTGCACTGGGTGTGCATAAAGTAAAAAACTTATAACTATCCCACAGTTTGTAAGCTAATCAGAATGGAAACAAAATACAGGAGGAAGGAAACAGGAAAAAAAAAAAAAATATATATATATATATACACACGAACAACTTCCCATCCAAACCACAAAATCCGGACCCCACTTTCTGGATCAAATTTTGACGATCCGAGCCGTTAGATGTGTTTAAAACGTGTTTTTAAGGTCCAACGCGATGATTCATCAAAAAACAATACCGGGAAGGGCTTGATCGGATCAGTTTTTCATAAAACGTGTATATGTACAGTTTTATCAAAAACTGATCCGATCAAGCCCCTGGTTTTTTTTTTTAACGAATCCTCCCGTTGAACCTTAAAAACACATTTTAAACACATCTAACGGTTCGGATCATCAAAATTTGGTTCGGAAAGTGTGGTCCGGACGTTAGGTCCGTATTTAGTGGTTTGGATGGGAAGCTCTTCCTGATATAGAATAATGATCTCCTAAGGACTACCTTAGCCAAATATATATATATGGAGCATAGTACAAGTGTACAAGTAAATCAATGTCCAGAGAGAAGTTTTCAAAGGACTTGAAATGCAACTAATTCATATAATCAGTTTTCCCATGAGATTTCATACAAGGAAGTCATACTCATGTCCTAAACTTTTATATGACGAAATTTGCAGCACCCATTTCGTGATTATATCACTACTTAAGCTCTACAATTTAAACAATATTGTCCAAACTAAAAGAAAGTTCCTTACCTCAAGATCAGGGCAACGGTAGAAAAGTGGGTCCCTTGCATCAACCACCATCACGAGCTGGAAGAGGGTTCAGCATTTATGCAAAGTCAATTGTGAAACATCGAATGAAACATTGACAAAAATGAAATATGGAAGGGCAAGAGAAAGAAGTTTAGGGGATAAAACGAACGCACGAATAACGTTTTTTGGCAAGTAAAACTTGACAGGCCACTTCAACTACAAAAAATTGCAACAAAAATGCTCATTCGAAAGAACTATTAACTATTTTACCAGCCCCTACTTGGTTAAGAAGTTAAAAATAACATTTAATAATCAGCAACATTTTTCAACAACAGTACCAATACATTGCTAGCACGATCATATTCTAAACAGAATCTACTTAAAGAAAAACTTCTAGTCGTAAGCTACCTAAGACTTAACCATCATCACTTCTCCAAGCTTCATTTTGATGTCAGGTACACAATAGAAGCAAACTCAGAAAGAGTGCACACTGCACCCTATGCCAAGTTGCAGGGCAAAGGATGTTCAGATTTAGGCATCGTATATGTGATAAAGGAACGCAGTGAATGGTAAACAATAAGGCGGCATAAATTTTTATGCTTCAAACCCAAAAAATTTCCAAACAGAATGGTAGGGCACAACACATTACTTGTGCACCTAACCCAGAATCTATAAGGTGCAGCGATCCTTTTGGGTCGGTATCAAACTATCAATGTACGCTACCTGAAAACCTCCACAGATTTACTCATGGCCCAACCTCGAGCATTGATGTGGACTTGTATTAATTTCACGACAGCCTATCAGTGGTGGTTTGTTGCTGAGAAGCATTGACAGTATGATGTAGATACAAAGCCTACCGATAATCCAAGGCAAGATCCAAACAGAAGCAACACCACAAGGCAATGAGATAACAAATGATGTCATTTTCAAAGGCCTCAAATTTAGGAACCCCGAGTTTGTAATGTTTCCAGTGCAGCCATCAAAATAAATCGAGCTCAATTGCATTGAATTAGAAACTGCAGACAGTTTGACAGTATACATAAAACAAAAAGGATCTGGTTTTTGGTTCCCTTCACACTTAAGATTTTCCTCAAAACATTAGAATCGCTTAACTCTATATTTTGCTCATTCATCGACTATTGCGTAACTCTATATTTTGTTGTTTAAATCACAATTGCATTTTCTCTCTACGCAGTAACGGTTACCAGTCAAGTTTTGTTTATCATTTTTAACTCCATCAATTTGATTGCCACAGAAAGAGGATATTAACTACAATAAACAGAATACATAAGCAACGCATTACAGTTAGCTCATGAAAACATAACATACCAGATCACTGCGTTCAACAACCCGCCAAAGTTGTCTCCAGATATCTAGATTCTTCTCAAAAGGAGTAAGAACGAGCTTTTCATTCTCCTCGAGGCTACAAGGACATTAAAAAAAAAATGTAGCACATTAGATCATGAACCGCCAATACATTCGAGTAGATAAGTGAACAACTGATTGATAACTGATGTTCTAATATTACAATGGTAGGAAAATAGAGAACAAGTTCTCACTTAAAGTGTGGAGTTGAAACTAGCAACTGGAGAGGTCACATAAGCCCATTTCAGGCCAACAGATAACCATGATTACATGCCTTCAATTTGTGTAACCAATTCATCAGTAGTCCTAATCAGTAATAACATTTGCAGAAACTAAAAAAACATCACCGATGTTGTAGACCGGAAAGATCATGTAATTGGATGTTAGCAAACGGACCAAGCAATAATTTTCAAGGGCATTAGTTCTAAGGTTTTAGCATTTGTTTACTGGGTTTCAGCCATTGAGGTAATTAAATAGAGTGGACAATGTTACCACAATAGCCCACGACCTAGATGATGCTGTCGAAACAAAGGTTGAACTCTCCAACAACAATGTTGTACCTGATGAGGGAAGGTTTACAAATGCCAGACTGAAACAAAAACGAAGGAAAAGAAGAAAAACTCCAAAGACGCGCCTTGATCGTCAGTGGAAATATTTCAACTTCTAGACCTTGTTTCAGATGGTGTTATTCATTTTGTTAATCACTTTCGATGGTTACCCATGTACAAAACACCACTTATTGCTTCATGCATTATAGTTGTTTCACTTCAAAGTGAAACCCAACCCTTGCCAAAAATCAAACGTACTTAGTAGAGCATTCAATATAAAGCATGGGTCACTGTTTGTTTAATATTTTCAACAAAGTTAATTTCAACAAACTCTGAAATATCAGTGCAAACCAGACAACATTTTGGAGTGATATTGACCATCAATATCATTCCAGTTATGAAATTTAGGTCGTAATTTTGGTAACATCTAAAGCCACCAAGAATCTAGAAACGGATTTTTACTTTAAAGATACAGCTAGTGGGAAAATCTGATGAGAGAATAGAAGGGGGATCTTTTATACCTCAGACAACAGTCCTGAACAAGAAAAACACACGGAAAGGAGGAAAAGAAATGGACAAGAAGAAGAAGCATACAGATATCAAAAAGCTAATACTACGCAAAAACCAGTGGACCACCCACACGCCTAATTGGTTGCCATATCCGTGTAGCACAAGGACAAGTTGGGACAAGTAGAGGACACATTTGGAGGCACGTTTCTTAAGTTAGCGAGGATGGGATGACAGGGATCATATTTAAAACTAATTTCGGGGGGCTAAAATATTATATATATGTGAATCCACTATTCATGAGAATAATAACTAAATATCACCAAATATATACATTTTCTCCGTGTCCATGTATCCATTTCAGAATTGGCATGCCCCATGTCCATATCCGTGTCACGGACACTTATCCCATGAAGATGAGGGACAAGAACAAGAAGAGAGATCACTACTTTTCAGAGAATGAAACTGATCATAATATTATAAAGTCCATCCACTACATCTAAAAATTTAGAATTTCTCTCCAGAAAATTGAAACTTTTGAGTGAGTGCCTGAAGGATACTTGCATAATTCCATGTCACAAATCTCACCTAGCAAGGGTGCGACGCCAAACTAAAAAAGCTTGTCTTTCATTGCCATCAAGCTCTTCCACAGTCATTTTAGCATTCCATGGTGGCCTGAAGAAAAGTAGAAAATTTTAATCTGCACATAAACCAAAAAAACTTGGCAAATTTACTGTAGTGTTTAGAAAGTACATGCCTGCGTGGAACACGAAGACTGCTAGCGTGCAATGCCTCCTCTTTCTTCTGTTGTTCTCTCCTTTCTTCGGGTGTTAAGTCACTGATGCTAGAGCTTGAGTCCCTGATCCCATAAATTCAAGGCATAGGCATTAGAAAGGAATCCAGAACTCCCGTGAACTGTCAAGTACATGCAAATCTATATAAAGACAGGGAGAATCCAAAAACTCGGTAAGGCTAAAAATAATAAAAGTAGAAGAATCAACACAGCTAACCATGAGGTCCATGGTAGACTTACAAACAATGAAGCCTCAAAGCGCTTTAAGGCTAGGATTACAGTGGGGATTATAGTGGACACAAAAGATATGGACAGAGTTTGCAAACATAGAAGTGTGCATGTTGAAGATGGATAATCAGAATAAGAATGTGAGAACAGAATAGCCAAAAGCCATACCATTATTCCAAATGCAGTTGAAGCGATATAATTACAGTAGACACAAAAGCACAACAAGAAAAAGCACATTAATGACCCATCGAGAATCTTCGTAATAGACTAATCACCTGACTGGAATCTAATTTCTCTCAATGCAAAACGTGACAAATAACCAACTTGTGTACCAGCCCATAGAACGAGACTAAGCAACTCTACTCTCAAAAGGAATCATCATCAACGTTATTCCCAAAGCTTTGTGTTACAGGATACTTTGCTTCCACTCAATCAATGTGAGACTACAATTACTGTTTGAAGTCTTCTTTAGAAGGGCTTAGTAAAAATGAAAAGCCTAACCTATGGCCAAGTCATGCCTCAGTGAGACAAAGAAAAAGTATAACCAAAAAATATTTGTTAAGAAGCATGAGCAGAGTTGACAAAATGAGCAGGTTGAACATGATATCTACCACAGCTTACTCATCCTTGTGATGAATGAAATTGTACCAAGTTGATTTTTTTTATCCTTGTGATGAATAAAAAAATTCTTCACCATTCAAGAAAAAAAAAAAAAACAGCTTGCTTGTCCTTTTTAAGTACTCCGTACCTTTCATCTTATGGCAACAAGTATAGAATAGATGTCACCAAAGATTTACTCTTGTATTAATGCCTACTTGATACATTGCTACGTCTATACATCCCTAAGGCTCGTCAAGCCTGCCACTTAAACTAGGGTAGTCTTGACTCAACATATTTCCAAAAACCCGCGGGGGAGATGACGAGAGGAAAAAGGGGAAGTACAAAGTTTCTCGCAGTTCCTTGTAGCCCTTAATAATGAGAGGAAATGAGATCAATTGTGAGATAAAGCAAGAAAAGAAAAATTGCTTGCCCACTCAAATGTAACTTCCTAAAATGATTATTGAGAGAAAAAAAAACTGGGTGTAGGTGAATAGCACTCTTAACACATACCGAAATTACATTAAATAGCTGAGTTAGTACTCATGGAATTAATTCCCTCGTAAATTCCTTATACACTTATAAGAGGAGAGGAACACAAATCACAATCAGTTGATTAGAGTTTCTTTTACCTCCTCTCATTTCAAGAAACCAAATATTGCAACATACTCACAATAGAAGGCCAAGGCGAGAGAACAATAATGATAAACTCAAATTGATCAACGAATGACGGGAAATGGTTATATGGAAAGTAATGGAATTAAATGACTAGATACTTAATAGAAGTCTTCACCAACACTTCTTGTTGTATATGGCAAAGAAGCACAGACACCTAGAGTGGTTTCACTCATCCGTGTCGACACATGTCAGATATACTTAAATAGGGATCTGAATTCTTTGTTCTACACACTAGAGGCATCCTAGGGACACATTACGGAAATATTATAAGGTCATAATGCAATTTTGAAAAGAAGGATAAGAGTCAAAATTGCCATCGATACTTAGCATAAGTTCTTATTGACGGTTCATTTATCATTCTATAAAGTTGATATTATTTAAGCCTCCATCCTATCTGACAGAAATAGCACCTGTTCATTTATTTCTCTATAAAGTTGATATTGTTTAAGCCTTCCATCCTATCTGACAGAAATAATTTTGTAGATCGTCATTTCAATTAGACACTCATAGCCTACGTAGCACGACACGACACTCACACTCCGACATGTAAACTTTAAAAAAATAGAGGACACTGAAGTGGGTAATTTCTTTACATAGGGGATTAGACTGAGAGCGTACGAGTCACGTGCCAAGTCGGGGGGGCACCACGTGATGGTGCCCTGGTCGGCAACACCACGAGAGGGTGCCTAGAGACATTGCCGAGCAAGGAGCACGTGTGCATGGCTATTATCGTGTACCATGATGCACAGGGTGTAAACCCTAAGTTAACCGCCCAGAGAAGTAGGGCAACAGAATGTTCTAGATTATTCTGGAGCACAGATCCTATGTGATAGGACTCATAGGAGAGTATCCCGTGAATAAAGGGGTTGATATTGTGTTTCCATATTGGAAGAGGGCAAGGAATCCTAGAGAGAAAGTAATCTGGTTTTCTGTATGAGGGGCAGCAGGAGTAATTTTGAACAGCCCATGCAATCTCTATTTTTGTGAACATCAAAGTCATTTTATCCTAGAAAAATAGAAAACATTTTTTAATCTAAAAATTGAGCCCAAAAAATTTAATGACTCTACAAATAGGTGGCTTATAGGGTGAGCTATTGAGCCGTAGGAATATGGACCAATTTAATGAGTCCATTGGAGTTAATTTTTGCACACTCACTAACTAAAATTTTCGACCATCCTTATCAGGCTCAGTAAATTTTGGACCAAATTTAACCTAAAAACACTTTTATACTTTATCAAGTCATTGTTTCAAAAACTCATAGAATCAGGCTCTCTATTCTAACTTTACTATATTATATACTCCATTACGTAGCCCGTAGGGTGCCAACTTTTATTTTTCATCACAATTAACAAATGGTAGACTACACGGAGGTTGTATTCAATTCATGGATTATATTTTACCTAGTAAGAAAATGATCCAAATTAAGTATTCTCCTTTTGGTTGCCGAACAAAGTGATGAAGAGAAGAAAATTTCCTTCTGATTTCTGGTTCATTTGAACTGAACTTGCGATGACATTGTAAGTTTATTTCTGACAGTTTTGTAGTTTTTATCAACATTTTCATCTTCATTTTAATTAAAAAAAACTCATAACAATTTCTTATTTCTTTTGTATTTTCTGAACCTATACTCTAACAATACATAATCACAAAGTTATAACGGAAAGAATCACAACAATCACAATATTAACACACAAATTAATCAGAAACAATGAAGCACGCACAAATATAACAAAGGATATGAGTCGAAAAGTGGGAGGTAAAAGATGTACCGATCGACGAGGAGGTTGGGGATGGGATTATCAGCGGAGAAGAGGCGCGCCGCCTCATCAGCCTGCTCGATGACGGCGTCGATGTCGTTGACGTCAGTGATGGATTCAAGCACGTTTTTTTGCTGGCTCCTGTAGAAACGACCCTTTTCTTTGGATTGTTGGACCATCTGGTTATGGTGCTTCACTAGGGCCCTTCCTAGCCCCGCCTTCTCATTCTTCCCCATCTCTCTGTCTCTTTGTTAATTTCAAAAACAATCCTAGAAACAAAGGCGTTTCCAATGGATCTCTGTCTGTGTGTGTGTGTGTGTGTGTGTGTGTGAGAGAGAGAGAGATTCGGCTATGTAGTTTTCAGAAGCGGTGTTGAGGACGAGAGGAGTATGTGTTTGTGCTATGCTTTAATCTGGGGTTTTAGACGAGGGTTATCATCGAATTGCAACGAAACAGATGAAAGAGGAGATGGCGGTAGCCCGTAGGGTGTGAGGGTGCGGCCCGTGCGGGGTGGGAATTTGGGATGGTAGACGAGTCGCTGAGTCGACTCAGCCGTGTGACGTAAGAGCTCAGGTCAGGTCCTAAAGCGGATGCGAGAAATATTCGAAAGCTGCTTATTCAAAAAAAAAAATTGCATTCGGAAATTTTGCGACGATTTTTTTGTGAATTATTGGAATCATCTTGATGGGAGGATTCTGAGTAGTAAGAAATTACTATTAAGTAAACTATTTTTTTTTTGAATAAAGATAAAAATAATGTAATAATCCACAAAGATTTAAATTATTTTTGTCTGAAGTGAACTTTTTTAATTTTAATTTACTTTCTAAATTCCTTTCGTCGTAAGAAACCAATAATTTATAAATAAAAAAAATAACGTAGAATTAACAAATAGATTTTTTTTTTAAATAAAGACAAAATAAACTATTTTTTTAGCCAAAGCAATCCTAATTAACAACCAAGGCTTGTTTTAGAGGTGAGAACTCATGAATCATGACAATATGATTGAACAAGGACACATTTGAGTCCTTACTCATAGAATTTGATTTGGGCTACTTCTAACAAAACTTGGCGCGACTCGGTTCATTTGCAGCCCTAATAGAGAACCGAGCCCTTATCGAGCCAAGCCAGACTAATTTACTTAACGAGCCTCTTCAAACAAGCTAAGCCTATTAAACGAGCCGAGCTTTTGCGAGCTGAGCTCAGCTCGTTTAGTAAACGAGCCCAAAACTCGAGCTTGACTCGATTAGTAAATGAGCAGAGCCGAGCCGCGAGGTGCTCGCGAGCAGCTCAACTCATTTGCAGCCCTACTCTCTGGTGAAGGTGTAACATACCATACCATACATTTTTATGTACAAAAAAAAAGAGAAGGGTATGTAAATGCTTTGGTATGTGCGACTGTGTGCGTTGGGAGTAATTTTTTTCAAAGGTATTTGGTATCAACGAGGTGGCCCCCGCCCCTTCCAATTTCCTATTTTAGAGTATATTTTTTTATTTTTTTAATATGTATTTTTTTTAAAATTATAAAATTTTAAAAATAATTAACATGTAAGAATAATTTTCAGTTTGAAATACTAAATTATAGTGAATGATACTGTGCGATAATAATACTGCAGTTGTCGAATGATATAATAAAAACAATAGTCGAAATTAATTTTTAAATTTTCCAAAACTGACCAATTAAACTCGAATAACTGGATTTAGTCTTGAAAAAAATTACAGAACCAAGATTTCTTTCATAATGAGGCCCCCTCCGATTTCGATTCTTGGCTCCGCCACTGGGTATGGATTGAACTTTTACTTTTAGTTTTTAGTTTTTTACCTAATTTTTATCATTCATCTCGACGAGGAGAATCGAAAAAATATAAAAGTGTAACTCAAAGTTTGAAAAAAATCGTATAAGACAATGGTAAAGACACAAAAGACTATCTTTTTTTGTCGTTTCTGAACTTTTTTTCTTCTGGAGTCAACTTTTTTGCAGCAATGGTCCATATGTTATACTTTTCCAATTCTCATATTGAGATGAACGATTAATTCAAAAAAAAAATTAATCCATTTCTAGGAAAATTTGAAAAACTTTTCAAAAACTCGATCAAAAATTCTAGTAGAAAACAAAATAGCCCAGAAGGGCTCCAACTCCAAGCCCAATAATATTCAAAAAAATAGCCCAGAAGGGCTCTAAGCCCCGTTATTATATACTGCTGAGGTCTAGATTGATTATTTATTAGTTGCTGAATAAGCTTAATCACGGATAATCCAAGAATAAGTTTGTTTGTTTTTTAGACATGTCCTAAGAGCATCCACATTTGATCAATTTAGACCACTTTAGGGTCAGTATTTTTTCTAATCCTGTCAGCTAACCAAACTTTCCTCTCTTTTTCTGTCTCATTTGAGTGCTTTAGAGGAACAACTTTAGGGTCAGATTTTAGGAGTGCCCCAGCTGTGGCTTGTACAGTGGGGTGAGTTTTGTGGGACCCAGTGTAAGTGAAAGAAGAGAGAGAGAGAAAGAAGAGTGCACTGCAATGTCAGGAGGAGAGAGAAAAGTGTGAGAGAATAAGAGAAAAAGGGGACGGTAACAAGCTCTAAAAACACCACTAAAAATATCAAATGGAACTTTTTTTCACTATTTACCTAACAACTCTCTAACACACAGATTTTGAGACCCACTTTTAACACTTTGTGTCATATAACATACATTATTAGCTAGCCTCAAATGCGGATGCTATAAGACTTTAAAAATAAAATGACGTAAATAAAGATTACATCGTCAACTGGAAAAAAAGGCTAAATTCCATGGACACCTCTCATTTATTCCAATTCTCCATGGAGACCCCCATAACCTTTAAAAACGTTCAGACACACCCTTCATCTTTCACCAATTCCCATCTTCACTCCTTATGTTAAAGTTTCATTTGTATTTGCGAGAATATCACATTTATAAGACAAAATTGCTCTCTCTCTCTCTCTCTCTCTCTCTCTCTCTCTCTCTCGTCTTCGTTGGATTTTGGCAGTAGTGATTTGTGGGTTTTCGATTTGGGGTCGGATTTAGTGATTTTGTGGTTGGAAAATCACTGATTTGTGGTTGGCTAACCCACAAATCATGATTTTTCATCCTGTGATGGAGCCTCCAACTATGGAGACTGATGTGGGAAATAATAATTTTATGGATTATGATGATTCTTACATAAAGCATATTAATATTGATGATTTAATTTAAGCATGGGAGGCAGAATGGGATTGGGGACTACAGGTGGTGAATCAAGGTTGTCCTTCTCCAGAAAACATAATGGTTCAAGAAAGCGGACACTTAATTCTTGTCGATTTCGATCTCTCCACGAATCTTCGTAAAATTTCCGCAAATTGTTTTCATTACCAAATTGACTTCAAATTCAGAACAGTTGAAGAAATCGAATAGCATGAAGAAGATCACTAATTGATATTTTCCCCTATGTTTTTTTGAAACTCTGGCATTATGCCGGATCACTCGGTATCTCAGCCGGAACGCCGCATCAACTCGTCGAGTTCCGACTCGGTCGAGAAGACAAACTTGTTCGTAGGCACAGAGGAGTACGTGCCCCCCGATATCATATTAGTGGGTTATGGATGCATTTGTTCCGAGGTCGGTTGTGGTAGATACGAGGTGGTTCGGAGTGGGAAGCTGAAAGTGGTAGAATTAATGCTGGTAGATGGATGGGGATCCCCTCATCTACTTTTCGAAGTGAAAGAGAAAGCAGAGGTGTTGGGCAATTTTTTAAAACGAGGGTAAAATAGTCATTTTCCTTACCCTGTTAACGGAGTAAGTGGTTTTTTCAATTTCAAATAGATGAGGGGGTGTGTATGGATGTTTTTAAAGGTTAGGGAGACTCCGTGAAAAATTAAAATAGATGAGGGGGTCTCCATAGAATTTAACGGAAAAAATTATTTTCATATTAGTCAATTGCTTCGCTCTACAAAATGATTTGCCTAGCTAGGACATTGGGATTAAGTGCGAAGGTAAATTATGTCGAATTCAATTTTGTTCATCCACTTTTAAAAGCAGGTGAATATTATCCATCATGTGTTTGGTTCCTATTTTAATGATCAAAATAATTTGGTTGTGT
Organism: Gaultheria prostrata; assembly: GCA_036023075.1. Classification (NCBI taxonomy): domain Eukaryota; kingdom Viridiplantae; phylum Streptophyta; class Magnoliopsida; order Ericales; family Ericaceae; genus Gaultheria; species Gaultheria prostrata. The sequence goes on along the minus strand of JAXBDA010002282.1, from coordinate 27,744 downwards.
TTGGTTTGGGTTTTGAGTTTTGAATAATGATCGGATGGGGAAATAGGGATAATTAATAGAAATAGGGTTTAATGATTGGAGAGGGATAGAGCAACAATTGAGAATAATATTTGAAAATATGGATAATGATTAGAGGAAAATGTGAGTAATTATTGGGTAATAATTGAGAAAACCAGGTCTTAGAACCCAAAACGAACAAGGCCTTATCTCTTAGAACGTGATATTTCAACTAGCTACTCAAAAAATCAACGCACTCATATATTAACTGCCTGTTTAAATCACACGATTATCAGTTCAGATTCCGGTCAAACTTGTAAATTGAAAATAGAGTGATTCGATCAAGCACTCACTAAAATTTGATTGAGCTGATTTTTTGCAAAGAGAGTTAAAATATCATGTTCTAGAGATGACCCTTTTCTAATCATCGAAGTAGGATCGAGAACATAGTGAATAATGCTGATCCACTTTTAAAGGTAGGTAAACAAAATTCAACTCTCATATCTCGTTGTGCATCATCATTAATCTAAAAACGGACCCATTTAGGGATTTATCCAATATGTATTTCATATCTTTATCAAACTAAAGACAATAAAGAACAAAAAAGAGTACTCAAAAACCCAAACAGAGACATAAAATTATTCTGTCCGTTTAAATGACTTGCTAGATTGGCAGGTTCACAAACTGCTAGTAGGTCTTAATTCTTAATTACGAGTAAGGGTGGACTTCATCCCCACAATTAGTCATGCGTTTGTAAAGGGAAAGAACTCCCAAATCCCATCTTCTTGGTTATAACCGTACAACCCCCCTTCTTTGGATATCATCCATCGGCATTCCGAACGACACCGGTAATTGTCCCGATCTGCGTCATAAGCATCGAAGTGCTTCCAGCCCGAGTCGCCCCATTGGACATCACAATAAAACAACGTCGAGCCCCAAAAGTTAACGGAAAAGCTCCATGTTATTTCACTTTCGTCTGCCACCTTCTGATAGCCAAGATCATCGTCATTCGACTGGCAGTGTATGTTAATGGGCTTGTTATCTCCTAGCCGGTTTATCACGTGGACAGAGACCTTTGCATTAGTGCATGACCTGTTGGAAACTAGTAATATAAGAAGGCTTAGGATATGGATTGTAGTTTTCATTTCAACAGTATATAATAACTAGAGATAATTAAATTATCTGCTAATGCCGATAATTTTTGTTTTCCATGAAACTTTGAACGTAAATTAATGCCATGAGATAGGCTGTTTGGCTTTGGCTCTCATTTTATATGTGAACCAATAGAGACATGGTTTATTTTATTGGTATTGTGTTGGTGGGTATTCTTTGCACGCAAATAAAGAACATGACCAGCTACTTCTCTTTTATTCTTTTGGTATTTAGACAAACGGTTAATCTAAGGGTACCGATCAACCTAGTACTGACCATGCACAGATGGCGCCGGCTACTCCCTTATGGGTCTCGAACGCATTTGCATGAAATAGGGTGATTTTGATCGAGATTGTAGAGCTAAGGGTACTGACCATGCACAGACGGCGCCGCGACCCCCTTGTGGTTCCCGAATGGTCAATCCGAATCGTTGATTCATCGCAAAATCAAATTCCGAAGAGTTCCGCATGAGCCGTCCGATTGCATCGATTCTCATGAAGAACTCTTCGGAATTTGATTTTGAGATGAATCAACGGTTCGGATTTACCGTTCGGAAACTACAAGGGGGTCGCCGGCGCCATCTGTGCGTGATCGGTACCTTCACGTCGATACCAATAGCACGGTTGTTAGCTTTTCATGTCCTAGATATTGCTAAGACCAAAGTCCGGATGATTATCAGCATGACTATTGACGGTACTACGCTAGTGCTGGTATTAACTCGTAGGGTAAACTACAGTTATTTCCCTTGAGATTTATGATAAATTACGCAGAATCTCTCTTGAGATTTCCGAATTTGCACCAACCTTGCTTGCCAGAATGGGGGGAGACGACCGGGGGCAAAACATAGAAGGGGTAGGTCATAGGTGGCACGTGCCACTCTCAATTCCACTTGTTTCATTTTTTTGTTTGTTTGTAAGTTTTTGACGAACAACATCGAGCATATAACCGGCTTTTGTAACACTCCCAGTTCCGAAAAACTAAAAATTAGATATTTCATGATAAAGTTCTTATACAAACCCGCTTCGATCTCGCTCGGCAATATCAAACATGGGATAGAGTAATTCAAAATCACATGAATTTACTAATCCTCTTATGCTACGTTCCCGTAGTGACTTCAATTGTGAGGCCTGTGAAATTTTTATTTGGGATCGGAACTGTTCATTTTTTCAAGAATGTTGAATAAACTATTGGTACAAAAAATTATGATCATTGGAGATTGGTAGAAACACAATTGAGACAAATTTGTCTTACAATGTATTCTCCAAATGATATTTGTCATCCATATAAATGATATCCGAACATATGGCTACCAATATCCAATTAATTTGATTTTTTACATGAATGATCTACTTAATATTTCCGACAAATTATACGGTTCCGATTCTAAATAAAGATTTCATAAAACCCATAATTGAGGTCACTACGGGGACGTAGTGACTTGGGTCATAACGGGTACCCCAAATCATCTTATGACAGGTCAATGCAATTACCATAAGGGGGAGTTCTTCAATAGATTTTATAAGGATTTGATAAAATCAAACCATTGATTTTATCCATTGGCGAAGAAATTTCATAACATCTCACATTTTTGCAGATTTCATAAAATCTCACATTTTTTAGTGCAAAAATGTGAGATTTAAAAAATGTGAGATTTAAAAAATGTGAGATTTTATGGAATCTCTTCACCAATAGATAACATCAAGGTTTGATTTTATCAAATTCTTATAAAATGTATTGGAGAACTCCCCTAACAATATCACTTAAACATTAACAATCGCAGCAAAATAAGGGTGAGTTCTCCACACTTGATATCAAATTTTGATTTTATTAATTATCAAGTGAGGAATTTTTTAAATCCAAGATTTTATCAATTATCAAGTGTAAAAATCTTGAATTTTATCAAGTGGAGAACTCACTCATAGGTGATTTTAGCAAATGAGGAAATTAGGCGCTAAAATTAACCTATATAACATCTAATTTTCTAATTTGCTAAAATTATCTATTTAATTTTTTGAGATTTTCATTTTAGCAAAGGAAACCAGGCTAAGTCAAATAATGGAGGTCGGAGTATAGCAGTACTCACTTTTGTCGCCTCCCTGCAATTCAAACGGATCGAAACCCACCAAAAAAAGAAAGAGATAACTCCAGATTCTCTCCCTCCAAGAACAGCTGCCAAAACAATGCTCGCACGCTAAGCACCAAAACAGCCCCTTCTCACTCAAATATTTCCCCTCTCTCCCCAGCGTGAATGAAGCTTCCATTTGAATGATTGAACTGGAACCACTGTGGTATGGGGGCTCAGAAGAGTATTCATGCCGACAATGGTAAGTTCCCATGTTTTAAAACAAAACCCACAAATTTTCACGCGCACATTCCATATGCAAGAAATTTTCCATTTCGATTGAAACCCTTTCAATTTCCATATCCAAGATATAATCATTAGTTCTTAAGCCATAGATTGATTTTGGTGATGGGTGTCTGATGATTGATTGCTTGTTTACAGCGAAGTTAGACTTCAATGTTGATCTTACCCACAAGCTTTGTGCTGCTTTGATGCTCCCCCCTTTCAGGTTTCTGCGTTATTAGTTGTCTTGTGCCTTTTGTTTCGAATGTTCTCTACCTTCTCTCTTGTCTACAATTCTATGGCTCTCCTTCTGAAACAGGAATTCTGGCAGTCCACTTTCAATGATAATTGGAAGGTAGTTTTTTATCGTTTTCGATTTTCTCACTTTGTTTTACATTTCTGTATGGGTAGTAGTTTTTCTATTATTTTTTTTACATATTCTTTTAGTTTGATTTGGAAGGGGTTTTGGTACAATGATTGGCTTATGTCTTTTTGTGGTTGCAGTCTTTACATCAAACACCACAATTTATTCGGTAGGAGCGAGAAGCTTGATGTGTTGTGGGATAAAGGACTCGATGAGTCAAGTGTCTTCATAGCTTACCGGAAGCCGAGGCCCGATTGGCTTCCTCAACAGTCTTTTACCATTCAGGTTTTTGTCTCCTTTTTAGATACTATTTCTTCATTGAAAATAGGACAAATGGAGGCTGGCACGTAGCAAATTTTAGTATAAATGAGCGTGATAGGATCTACGGAAATATGCAATAAATTCAGCTTGAAGTTGGAAACTGTTAGAAGATACGAATGTTAAGTCCCACATCAGATAAGCAGAGTAAAGGGTGGATCTTAATATAATATTGGGTGGCTCCTACTTACAGGCTTTGGCTTCTAAGTGGGTTCGATTTCATCTAAGTTATATTGGACCCAAGTGATATGGTGGACTCTTTGCAGCTACCCCCACCGAGAGATTGGGCTTTGTTTCGCAAGGGCGGATCAATGCATTGTACAAACTCCCAAAAGTGGTATCAGAGCCGACGGCTGAAGATCTATGGGCATACTCTCAACGCGCCATGAATGGGCTTGCACAACGAACGCTCGATGAAGAGGGAAAAATCCAAGGTGACTCAATGATAATGGATAGCTTTGAATCGATGGAGTGGGTATCCAAGGGGAGTCCCGATGAAGCAAGATGGCTCAATGATGGAGTATTGTGATGGACGGCTATGAATCGATAGAGTGAGTGAGGGGAATAAGCCTAGTTCGAGAGATATGGTTAGAGAGAGAGTAATAGATCATAATCAAGGGGATTTGGATGAAAAGAGCGTACAATGTAGGGTTTGCACATGAGGGGAAGATTTGTTGGAACATGTTCGAATGTTAAGTCCCACATCGGATAGACAAAATAAAGGTTGGGTCACTGTGGCAGGCTTAAACTTTTAAGTGCGTCTGAGTTCATCCAAGTTATATTGGACCCAAGTGATGTGGTGGACTCTTTGCAGTTACTCCCTTGGGCCTTGTGCACACAAGTGCGGATCAATCCATTGTACAGACTCCCAACAAACACCATAAAAACTGGATTGAGAAGCAATTCAGATGGTGCAAGGCTTCTTTTTGCCTTCACACTGACTATCTACGTTATCTGGATTTTGGTACAAATTGGAAAAATGGGAACTTTTAGTTGGAGTCTTTTTGCCTTCACACTATCTACGTTATCTGGATTTTGGTAGAAATTGAAAAAATGGGAACTTTTAGTGGGAGATACAGAAAAGCCAACTGAGGATGATTAAAACTTAGATTTACTTGTGTGGAAATCACGCACTTTCTGAAATTTAAAGTGTCATATTTTGCTCAAACAGTGGCGGCCTTCGACTGTAAATCCACTAATTGAAATAGATATGAGCATGATAAGACCCCTTAGTATCAATGCAACCTCTATTTTCAAACTATTGTATTATTAATCACCAACCCATCTAAAAGCTGAAGTCGTAAGAGAGACTTTTTATATCTTCGTCACTTGCACTCACTTGTAGCCAAACTCTCCTCCATAAACGGGCTAAACAAGTGTATTTTATTTTAATCAATAGGTAGGTAGTGAGGTTCGAATGTAGATCTATTGCCGCCTGCTCTGATACCATGTTATTAGAGCTGAAGGAAAGTGTTTTGGGTGTTAAGTAAGCCTAATGCACATACTATGGATTTGTATTTAGTGTGAGTTGTAACTTGTAAGATACCAAAGTTCTCAAGTACCCTCGCTCACTAATACATGAAGATTTAATGTTGAGAAGCAATTTGGATAGTGCAAGGATTCTTTTGCCTGTAGGCTGGTCACTGACAATCGTAGATACAGAAAACACAACTTGAGATTATTACAAGTTTAATTTTCTTGGGTGGAAGTTTACACTTTGCAGCCCCGCTAATTTAAGTTACTTTTTCTTTTCTTTTCTTTTCCAGCACTCTATTTCACCTGAAATTGGGGTCCACGGTCTGCCTGTTGAAAACTTCTCTCGTTCAGGGAGTGGAGGTGTAAATCTTTCTCGCTTATCTATTGGGCTAGATCTCAATGAGCCTTCAAGTTCCCATTGGAGCAGCAAAACCAGTATAAAGTTTGAGGTTTGTGAATGCTGTTATATTTTGTCACAAATTAATGAGAACGGAGTCAGAAATTTAAGTGGCATTAATATTTTCCTGTTGCAGCATGTGCGTCCAGTTAATGATGATGGGCGTTCAATAAGCAAAGACCTTGATGGGTTTCCAGTGACCTGCAGGTAGTCGATGATTTTAGGCTATGCTTGGATCAAGGATTTGTAGACAATGGAACAGAAAGATTAGGGGATGCTTCACATAGTGACGATATTTTTCCCTCCCCTTTTCTTTTCCCTCAATAAATACCTCACCAAATCCTTGATCCAAATGCAGCCTTAGTATACCTTTTTTCAAATTAGCTGGTTGGCTGAATCTGAACGATTGTGAAATGCTTGGTATACAGTGGCAGTTGTCATGACACTATGGTAGTATTAAAGCAGGAGTCTCAATTTGCAAGGGAATATGACCGCAGTTTTGATCGAGTAATTTATGTTCCTTTACCTAGGTGAAACCAAATATTGTTGTTGCTATATGATGCGTAATGATCTGAAGAGTGTCCATTACTTTTATTTCTTTGACTTCTAATTGTCCTTGTATGCAGTTGAGTCTGCAAATCGAACAAGGAATTCCTGTTCTATCCAAATGGCTGATCTTCAACCGGTTCAAGTTTCTTGCATCAAAGGGCATTAGTCTTGGGCCAGCATTTCTCTTGACAAGGTTAGAAATTCACCTTAGCTGCTCACTCTTAGGATCAATCTTGCTACATCAGAAATTTTGTAAAGAAGGAACGGAAATGTGGGTGCGAAAATATCAAGAATCCAGTAAACAGGGAGTGTCATGGTTAAATGAATACCAAGCTGGTGAGGAGCATAAGAAGAATCATTTAGAACGAGAGTGAGGAAACATAAGAAACAAATTTTAGAAATCTTTCTAGCAAGCTTTTTTGATACAACAGTTCTATTTTGTTTTGGAATAGACAATTTTACGAATATTCTGAGTTTTTTTTATTGGGTAACTCTTCTGAAGCTTCTCGGTTCTTGGAGTTTTAGGGGGCCACTGTTTCAGTGGTATTCTCAGAGCAACCATGTTGTGCATATTGCCAAAGGGTAGGTTTGTCTCCAATTATTCCCGCCCATACCCCCAATGATTGGGGACTACATGAGTTCTATTATTGTTGTTTATTTTATTGTTGTTGGTAACTCTTCTGAAGGGTGACCCCTATCCTCTTTTGTGTTTTTGTTGTGAAACATGGTGCTTTACCTTCATTCCAAGTTTCCAACATGCTTCCTTTTATTAGAAAACATATATGAAAAGTGTTTTTCTTTTGTCTTTCCAAATCCTAATACGGTTAATTTATGTCCTTCCGTTCGACAGCTTGACAGGTGGTTCCATTGTAGGGGACATAGCTCCTTATCAAGCATTTGCCATTGGGGGTCTTGGTAGTGTTCGTGGGTATGGTGAGGGTGCAGTTGGATCTGGTAGATCTTTTCTGGTTGCTAACAGTGAATTGACGTTCCCTTTGGTTAGTCACTTTCTCGTTGGATTAGATTACTCCAACTATCTCCAATTTTTTTAAGCACTATCCTTGCTGATCACTCTTTTGATCTTCTGCCCCAATTGATTATGTTGGTTGTCTATGTGTAGTACTTTAAGCATTGTCAAAAAAACATCAGCAGTATGGATTCTTCTTAATATTTTTGTTTCTCGTTCATTTATTATAGATAATTCTGTAAAACTGACTTTCTACATGTTTGGGTTTAATGTCACTTCTATAAACTTTTACATGTTTCAGCTTAACTGGCCCGAAATTGCCTTGTGTTTTGACTATTGCTTGGGTTCATGTCATTATTATGATGATGGGTAAAGACTTTGCTATCATACTATTGCATCTATAATGATGTAATGAAGGCAATGGAACACAATATACTGGAGTTCCCCGGTGCCTAACCTGGTTGGCACACTTAAGACAGTGGGCTAGCTCGTTGTTTTATGTGTCTAAGTTTTGGGGCTCTGCTTCCTTACTGGCAACAAGGTCCTTATGTGGCACAACTTAGAAAAGCTACATATTAAGAAACAGTGTCAATTAGAAAATTTTAACAGGAATTTTGGAGAGAGGAAAATAAGATCATCACAAATCAGGGTCGTCCTCCCACAAAACCCCCGTCTTCAAAATGTAGCTTTGTCGTCTGATGTTGTGATTCTTCAAGACAGAAGCAAGCAAGGACGGAGCAATCCGCCCTTTTTCGACTTGGAGCACCCCTATTCAAGTAGTTCATGATGAAAGCACATCCCAAGGTTGTACACAATCAATTGTGGAGCTCCTACTCTCGCTAGTCCTCTGTCCTTCTGTGGGGATTGCGGAGGCCTTGACCACTGCTACTTGAGAATAGGCGTATTTGTTCGATATGGGACTGAATGTCAGGAGAAATATAAAGAAGGGCGCTTTGTATGTTCCCTACTTATAGAGAATGGGTTTTCTCCGAAAGGAGTCTGGTCTTAAGAATACGTTTGTGTGTTATAGTCGCTTGCTTTCCTTTCCTCAATTTGATGCAGTCATGCAGACCTGGTAACATTCAATTCCTGATAGCATTGAAATACATGGATCAGATTGATGGAAAAGGGTCAAGAAATCGATGAAGCGCTTTTTATCATCGATTTGGGGGAGCAAGGTTTGATCCATCACAACGTGATTTATCCCGACAAGAAGGGGGTTGGTCTTAAAATTCTTTGTAGAGTTGGACCGATGTCGACAAGGAATCCTACAAAGCTATTATCTCTCATTTATTAACTTCTCCATGGTGCCGCTGTTGGGATTTCGACCGACCGCAACGGAAGCACACGACAACATTATTCAAACAAAGAAGAAAGAGTTACTAAGAATTTAAGTGGTTGAATCCACGGACAAAAGAGAATTGCACTGTATTGATTGAGTTAAAGTAGCAAATCCCAAATCCTGCTCACGAGTTTTTCTTTCTCTCTCCCTCACCCTATCAATGTTCTCTCTCTCCCTTTTTTCCCTCACCAATTCTGCATGTATTCAGCTGCCTCGATAACTGAATATATAATTATACAAACCTAGACATATAAATGATCGGTACAAGAAATCTGCTACTGTCGAAAACCCATTTTCGCTAGCAGTGCTTCTCAATCAATATGACTACTCTTGAACTTTTATTTTCAATATTCACTTGCCTTTTCCCACCCAAGTGCCACATGAAAAGTCCCGAGAAAGAATTACGCATTCTTAGGAAATTCCAAAGGCAATCCCATGTGGGTGAAGCTCATCACCCGATCTCTATCATGTGATTGAGTTGAAGTCCTTTTTGAATCGGCACCTTTTAGGTTAATTAATGATCAATCCATTTAAAATTCCACAATATACATATAGGTAGTGGAGAGTACATTAGCCTCTCAGTCTCAGCCCTCTCCAAACATTCTAAAAAGGGCCCTTATTAGTTGTTGCAGGTGTAGGCATAGTAGCATTTGTGCAACCGGGGCGGGGGACAGAGATGTAAAGGCAAGGCCTTACGTTGGAAGTTCACTTCACACAGCCCATGTTTTATTGAAGATGGCCTAATGAGTATGACTCGTCACTTTGCTGAGACCAAAAGGTGCTTTTGGGCTAATTACTTCTTTTGTGCCTCAAAATTATGGACTATGAGACCTAAGTGAGTTCAAAACCACAGTTTGTCACTTTGTCTCAATTTTTGAAAAGAAGACTAAATACTTTTGACGGCATAAGAACATGTTTTTGGATTGAATATCTTTTTGGCCGACAATGTCGGATTTGTGCTGTGCGAAAAACAGAGTTGTTTGTGGTAAAATAGTCCAGCTCCAGAGTCATCTGACAGTTTCAGAGCAAACTGAGGCTCCATGGATATTGGACCATTTACTTGGTTTGAGATGTTATGATTGATGTTATCCATTCGGATGTAATCCTGAAAATCTTAAGCCTGTATGGAGCTCTGCAATTAATTGCTTGTTTAAACCGACAAGGTGCCCTTGTTTTTTTTGGATAGTCTTCTTAAATGGTCTAATACAGATGGCATTGGGGCATGTGTTTCGAAATTTTAGGGGTTTGGGATAGGTTATGGAGGAGACATTTGCAAACTGTTGGTGTTGGGTTTAAACATCACCCACCCTGATCACGTCTCCTCATGGAGACGAGTAGATGCGGGATGTATATTAAAAAATGAAGGACATCCCTTTATTGCTGTTCTGTATCAATTTGGTGTAATCCCACATCCCTATCAGAATGGAGCAACCATTCTTCGAGCCTCATCCCCTTGTCTTTTGAATAGTGATTTGTCAATCATTTATAACTTTCTTAATTGTTTGGTGCTTTCTAGGTGGTCTTAGGTCCTGATGTGAACCTATTCATACATGGAAATTCTATTAACCAGCACTTTCCAGTTTAATTCTTGGAATAGGACGAGTCTGGGTGAGATATTTGTTAAAATAAAGGTACCAGGGGAGGGAAATCCAAAACTGACCCACTCTGTTTCCATTCCTAGGTTTTAATAGATGTATCAATTTTTATGCTGCGATAGTGTGGCTGCAATTATTTGGTGATTGATGTTGGTAGTTTGGCTACAATATATGAAGTTATTGCATTTTCATCCCCCCATGCACACAGACTTAGTCTGGTCTTTCACCCACATACATCGACACATGGATATGATATTCAGTAATTTTATTTATTTTTAGTTTACATGAAGATAATGCTTTAATGTAAGAACGACGCCCACGAACATCCGACTTATATTAAAGCAAGAAGTAACTGAGTAAGTAAATTTTCTGAGCTGTAAGTAAACTTGCATTAGTAGATATGTATCTCAGGTACATGCCTACAAATCTACAATCTACCTTATGTTTATAAATAGGTATATCCAAAATGGCACATCAGACCTTTAGAGTAATCTATGGTACATAGCTTAATAGTGTTAAATTATTTTCTTACAAGCATGTACTTAATGTTTTTTGTGCATTTAGTATTTTGTTAGTCAAATGTGGTCATAGTTGATTTCACACCTTTTTGGTAGTACACAACAATTTTTACATTTTCATCTGCTCCCTTGGACATTATAATTGTTATTAGTATTTAAATGAGGTTGTGGACAATATCACCAGCTTCTTACAATCATGCTCTCTGTATCCAGAATCAGATGTTAGAAGGTGCTATTTTCTTGGATTGTGGAACCGATTTGTGCTCTGGTCGTCATGTTCCTGGTTAGTTTTCATTTCATGCGACTTCTTCATGTATGTTTATCGTTGCACTTCGTTCTAGCCATTAGATTTTAAATTATTTAGCCAAGGCTTTAGTCACATAAGCCTTGGTCTCCTCCAATTTGTCACTGTCTATTTCCTCCATCGTAAGCCTTGTTATCCTCTTTTGTATCTCTGATATATTATTTTATCAATGGTTGTTTTTAATTGTACAGTTAATCTATGAATTTTTCATCACCACCTTTTGCAGCCTCCGTGCTTGATTAATAATTGTCACTATCATAGCAGATCACCATGCCTTTCTTCTCCTATATCATCATGGATCGATCACCTTTCGTTATAGTGTAAGACGAACAGCGAAAAATATATATCACCTTGAAATATTCATGTAAAAAAAAATAGATGCAAAACTTAGACAAGAAACAATAACAAAACAATAATTTTTTTTATAAAAGTTAGAAACCTGTTTCAACTTTCAAGCTGTCAACGTATTTAATGCGCTGGTGATTATAGCCACTAAAAGCCTTCATTTAGTGACACGCGACATGGCCAACTCAGCCACCCAACAATTTGAGGAAAAGGAACGGAAGGTAGAAGTCATCTGAAAGTCCCTTTTGTATATAGAGGTAAGATTAAAAGCTTTGGTTTCGGCCGTATTACCTTGGGAACTATGGTTATCCATTTAAACCTATTAACTGATCTCAAATATTCCATTCCAACTTAATAGCAGTCACTGTCTGTAGATCTGATTTCATCCCTTCACGAGTCGTTGAAGCAGAACATGGTTGATTCTATCGAAATCTCATGAACTCTCCATTTTGCTATTTGAAAGAATGGAACTTACATAAGTTATGTGAGATGCTAGAAAATAAGAAGAAATGCTGCTCCATCTCATCCAATACCGAACTGCCCTCGTGGCTTTGTTGCAACCGGCATGCCTGCTGTGAGAACCTCAATTTCTATGCCAATAATCATGTTATGTAGTGGGGAGTATAGTTGTTAAAATACTACAGATACGTATCTGTTGGAGTTTTTTTCCACATTGGTTAATTATAACCTCCAAAGTTAGTATATGAGCCTGGGCGGCCTCTCCACTCATTGCCAATTGGTTTTGAGGTGGATGCTTTAACATGGTATCGGAGCTAAGCTTTCGGAGGCTTTTGGACAAGACTCTATGTCGTTGATAGTTGGTTCCCCCTTTGTTTGTCGTTAATGGTTGATGCTTGTCATATGCATTGAATCGTTTATTTACCTCTCCACGTGCGGGTCAGAGATCGCACGTGCGGGGGAGTGTTCGAACTTGTCCCACATTGGTTAATTATAACCTCCAAAGCTAGTATATGAGCCTGAGCGGCCTCTCCACTCATTGTCAATTGGTTTTGAGTTCACTCTAACAATATTCTATGATTCTAATCATTACTTTGAAAAACTATATGTAGATCACTCAGTACCTTTTTTTTTTTTTTTTTTTAATAGAAACTCCAAGACACGATGATGTATCCTATCTAAGATATGGATATCCCGATTCAGTACCTATTGTACAATTAGTTATTGAAAAAAAGTCACACTTTACTTCAAGAAGTGAAACCCGAACGCATTTTAGGTCGTTTTACCTAATTCTGGCAACATGTTAAATGATTGATGATAACCCAACCTCAATCCATTAGGACTTTGAATAGAAGGAAAAATCACAATGTGATCATGTTTTGCTACAGTTGGACTGCCTACGCCTTTGGCCTGTCTTTGACACACTTTTTCTTCTTCAAGTTATTGTCTGGAATTTTGTTTACATTAAATTTGGTTCTCTCATATCTCGAGTCACTTCAGTTTTCTGAATGATGGTTGCCTATATAAATCAGTTATTCATTTTGTTCTCTCTCCCTCTCAGGAAATCCTGCACTAAGACATGGCAAACCAGGAAATGGGATCGGGCTTGGATACAGCCTTCGGTTTAAGTCCCATTATGGACACTTTCAGGTTGATTATGCCATCAATGCATTTCACCAAGAAAGAGTGTCCTTTAGCTTTGGGAAACTTGCATCATGATATTACGCATCCGTCATGACGATGCATTCCTCTTTGTGGGGTTGGATAGTTTGAGATTGAATTGTGGGTACGCAAGAGATGGCTTGCCCCTGCAAGTAACAAGAAACCCTCCGCCACCAGTACTTGAAATGCAAGTTTCCATGAATTTTGTTCAAGTGGCTGATATATATGAAAGGTGTTCCTTCAATTGTGAGATTTCTATTGAGAAATCGTGGCTTTATTCCGGATAGGAAAAAGCAGGTCAGGTACTTATCATTGTGTAACCTATTTGGACAGTGGATGCTTAAGAATCCCGTTGCATTTTATGTAAACTAGCGTGCTTTGCACGAAGCCGCGTGCTCAGTGCTATTTTCGGTATTTAAGAACTTTAGTTAGGTTTAGGTTTGTGGAATAAATACATTGGGAAACAGAGTGAAAATTGGAGTTTTATACTTGACAATTATTGATACATGTCTATCTTAACTAAAAAAATGTAGGCGCCTTTTCAGATATTATCTTGGGTGATACTGTACCATTTTCCAATTTTTTTAGAAGTTTGTTAGTAAAATTTAGAATTTTATAAGATGATGACCATTTTTATCAAGTCCACATAACTACTATATTTTTTATCGATAAGATGCATAGACAGGTTCCAAAAATACACTAAGCAACTAGCACAGTAATCCCAACAAAGTGGAAAAAGGCCATGGCAAAGCACTCATGCCAATAACAATGAAAGTCTTGTATCTTCCCAGAGCTGTAGGCATTGCTCCAATAATTGCAGCTCTTTTATTGAAGTCTCAGATACAATCAATCAAAATGACTCGCGAACAACCATTGAAATTATGAACACCACTGATAAACAGTACGTATTATACAAATTCACAACTCATGAAATGGGATAACAGTATGTTGCTGCGGCGATGTTGTGATCTTTCTCAGAGCCCGGCCGTTAAAAGGAAAAATATTTTCCTCAAAGATGTAATTGGGAATGAGAGTAATGGATGAATCTCCAAAAATACAAATGCTGCACACAAAACACCGAAGAACCGTGAATCCGGTCCGGACCGATCCGATCCGCACAATTTGGATTTTAACCGTGGATTAATGGTCTGGACACGGATTCAAAAAATAATAAACCGTGACTCGCGGTTTGGACATAGATTTCGATTTTGAAACCGTGGATTAACCGATCCGGACCGTGAGATATTTATTATATATAATTATATATATATATATATATATATATGTGTGTGTGTGTGTGTGTGTGTGTATAAAAATAATTTTACCACTTTTATTAATATTGTCAATTTGATATAGGGTTATACTATTATCTCCTGTCAAATCTAAATTACCTTTGTAATGCATTTGTATTTTACCACTGTATCTCCTGTATATGCATTTGTATTGAACTTTGATGAATTCAGTAGTTGTTCACTGTTTTTTTGTTTTTGTTTTTGTATTAAACTGCCTTTGTTTCTATTCCACTATGTAATTAAACTAAGCTACATGCTTCTATTGCTGCTTGTTTAGGCCCTGGTTGTGGCTCCAATATCACATGCTCCATCTTAAGTCTCTCTGTTTTCTACTTTGGATTTTTTAGGATTTTATTTTGATGAAATTTTTTGTTACTCGTTTACGTTTGACGTATAATCCTTGGATAAAACCAGAACCGATCCGTGACTCGCGGATTGGATTGGAACCGGACCGTGAGACTTTTGGTCAGGACACGGATTGTATTTTCTAAAAACCGTGTCTGGGCGGATTAGGATCGGATTCATGCCAATCCGATCCGGACCGTGTACACCCCTAAGATTCTTCTGTGCTTTCCTTGTCCTTTTCTTTCTTAGGCTTAGGCTTTTTTCTCTCTTTGCTTCTTCTGAAGATTTCAATAAGAATTTCTTGCTGGAACACAAAGAAATCTACAATAGCTATCTAGAATATCATTCTCTAAAATAACTATAGCAGATTGGCAATAAATTGTTAAAATGACGAATTAAAACACAAGCAGCAAAATGCCCTACCTCCTAACAATTTTGGAAGTTATGTTTTGCAATGTCACAAGAAGATGCTGACAATTTACAAGCTCTTCAATCAAGAGCAAGTCCATTTTCCTTGACACAAGTCTTGAAGAAACAAGGGTATTTTATATGCATAATACATCAAAAAATAGACATCAAAATGTAGGCAGAACAAAGTGCGCTTCCCAATGTTCGTGACATTCACCAACAAGCTTCCCATTTATGCATATTCCTCAAATGCTGTTTCGGTTCCAAATAGTCCCGTTGGTTTTTCTTTTCCTGGGTGCGACACAATATACATATTTTCGAACCATGTCATATTTTGATATGATAGGCTACAAATCAGTTCTCCAAATTATTTTGGACTTTCCTGATGACACCAATCTTTACAATCTAAAATTCGAGTAATCCTGTACAATTTCAATATGACAGTATCTTCACTCCAACACCACATTCCACATAAGACCATTCTAAAAATGACAAAAAAAAAAAAAAAAAAGTATGGTAGGAGCAAACTAATGATCCTCAAAGTCCGAAGTAGATGCAAAATATAAGTTTACTCACTAATGATCTCCAAAAATTTCGAAGTAGATACAAACATAAGCCAAGCAGGTGGTCATAATATAATGCTAACTCATGAAAGATTTTGCAACGTCCACTCCAAAACCCACAATCAAATGGCGAAATCAAGCATGTTTTCAAAGTCTATCCCTGATCAGCTGATTTCCTTTCCTCTCCGAATCAATCAAGCCCTTCAAGACCTCTAGTGGGTTACTTTGATCAATCAAGACCAACATGACAGTGAGAGGAAAATGATGCATAGAAGCATGTAGAGGGGGCTGTAGAAGATTTTTTTGTAACTAAACAGAAAAACAAGCATATTACTGCTCCTTTTCGATCAACATTAACCTGGAAATTAAATATGAGAAAAAACAAAATAAAATCCCAAACAAGTGTGAATCCTGTTGACAAAATTTACGCTCATCACATCAGTACGAGAAATCCCAACATACGCAACAACCACTGGTGTCTCAGTTGGTCAAGCACCATTTGCCCCATGCGTTTGGCCAGGGTTCAAGTCCCGGCTACCCCACTCTTGTGGTGGCTTCCCCTTCCCCTACTAACCACTAACAACTAACCACTGATGCATATCGTTGTGACAAAAAAAAAAAAAAACAATGAACAAAAAACAGAATTAGAGATTCAAACATCTTATTAGCATGCTAGGTATGAAGGCTCGTGCTTTGCACGAAATTAATGCCCGTTAGTGTTTGCCCGTTGGTAAAAATTAAAGATGTGCATGCTATGTATTTTTTTACTTAGTTCAATAGGTTTAGAAATTATATTTTCTCATCTATATAAATAAAGCAGTTTGACAATTACAACACACAATAAAATAGTAGGGGCACAAGCGAAAAGTATAAAACCGAAGGGGAAATTTTGCAATTGTGTACAAACAACACCAAATGACCAAAACAGCCATGGGGAAATCCTGTAATTACCATAATCAGAGAAGGCAAGCCAGAAATTGGAGGGGTAAAATCGTCCAAATTGGACAAAATGTGGTAAGCCATGGAATTGACTCAAGCCTATTATATGGCCTTCGGTTTGGATAACATACAATTTCAATTACACTTGACCCCCTAAAAGTTACACTGAAATGCTAAACAAAAAATACGTAGCTAAGTAGGTATTCATAATACATTCATACCCTATAGACCCCAAAAAGCTACACTTCAAAAGCAACTCGGTGTACTAGGTCAAGAAGTACCATATACATGGGGCAAATTCTCATTTGTTAGTTTTGCGTCAAACTTTTCAAGAATTCCGTGATTTGTCTCGACGAGAGGAATCAGAAAAGTATAAAATTATGATTGAAACTTGAACAAATACAAAACCCTAAAAATACAAAAAAGTTACACAAATAAGTTAGTATGTGAAAACAACCTCCAAATTTTTTTTTAGCAAAACTGCTGAACTTTTTAGATTGGATACATGCACTACCTGAATTGTCGAGTAGAGCGAAACTCTTACGATTTTCGTTAGTTATAATGGAAAAGTGGATTATTTTCCCTTTTTATCTGTTTGTCTCAACATGCATTCGGACGAAACTGATATTATGTTGTTCTTTGAAATATTTTTCTTGTAATTATGCGTACTCGTTCTTATGATCAGGCCTATTTTTATTTTTTTAAAGTAAAAGGAAATAGGAAACACAATGTTCATAATTAAGCACAAAAATAAAATAATACTAAAAATTTTAGTCATAATTGCTAATACTTGTGCTTGAGATCATGCGGACCTAGTTTAAGCACGCTAGAAATATGATTCTCTCTTCTTGACATTTATAAATAGCAAGTCAGAAGAAATTATTATTCTAAACAAAGTAAAGTACTCCCTCCGTCCCTTTTTAAGTGTGTTACCTGAGAATTTCAACTATTTTTCTCTCACATCAACTTTTATATCTATTTTCTATTACTTACCCTTATCAATATAATAATGTCCACTAACTTTTTAAAAAAAAATCTACTTTTAAGGGCAAAATAGGAACTGTATCCACTAACTTTTCAAAACACACACTTATTAAGGGACAACCGAAAATGAAAATGTACACACTATAAAAGGGACGGAGGGAGTAATTTTTATCACCCAAGTGGCTAAGACTAGGGATGACGATTCAACCCGCCCCATCCCGAATCCGCCTCGGGGCAGGTATTTACTAAATTTTTCGGGCATAGGGTCAGGGTAGGGGAAGAATTGAAAAAAAACCCGACCAGATTAGGGTACACATCATCCCTCCCCAATACCCACCCAGAACCCGCCCCAAAATTTTTTTATGCCTAAAAATTTATTTTTATCCTTATATTTTCTTCCTTACAACTAGAATCCCACATTATATATCAATCATTTTTCATTTTCCTTATGGAGGGTAGATGTTGGTTAAGTTGTAATTGTTATCTTGTGACATTTTATTATTTGTGCTTACTAATTTTGGAATCAAAAGCATATTTTTTTTAATATGTAAAAAAATAGGAGCGGGGCGGGGCGGGTAAACTCGTCACCCGATGGAGTCGGGGAAGAGGATAGGGGGTACCTATCCATTATCCGGTCGGGTAAGGAGCGGTGGTGGGGATAGATTTTAGGGTCGGGGCATGGCGAAACCCGCCCCGCCCCGCCCCATTGCCATTCCTTGCTAAATCCCGGCTACAAGTCTCCCACTAACCTAAGTTATCGAATGAGAAAATTAAATAGTCATCATGTTTGGGTAACTTATTTATGACTGTATCCTAATGAATTTGAATCATTATGTTCTCATCCTGAAATTTTATAAAAAAAACTAACAATACCCCTACACCCATTTTCCTATCTTGTTATTTTCTCTCTGCCTACAAATACACATTAGCCGCCTCTCTCTCTCTCTCTCTCTCTCTCTCTCTCCCTCCCCCCTGCACATAAGGTCAACGACTTCAGAGGCGGTAAAATCATCCAAGAGAATGAACTCGAAATCGATCGATCTTGACGGTGACAGAAAAACCCAACGAGTAACCCTTCAAGAGAATGACCCGACGGCAAAATCAATCTCTATAGTGACAGAAAAAGCGATGTATTTTTTTTTTATTAATTTGATTCACTTGACTGTGATGTATTTTTTTTTTTTTCCTTTTAACATGGTTTATTCGCGTAATTGGATTTCCATCTGTTCTATTACTCATGATTCTCAACATAAGAGTCACGGTTAATTTGTTTACCACATTAGCTAATTCATACAGTAAAAATGGTTTATTTGCTGTAAAAAAAATGATAAATTAGATTCTCACGTAAATTCTACCTTGTTGATTTCTTCCACGTTCAATGTTTGTATTATACCATGATCTCATTAGTTGTAGGAAATAAGAAGATTTGAAAGATAGGAGAGAAAGAGATCAATTAGGAAAGATTTGGAGAGAAAAGGTGGCTTGGGATTTATTTGAATTTGAGGATGCCAACTTAATTACAAACCAACAAGGATGGGAACATAAATAAGTTCCCCAAACAGGATTGTAATAACCCGAATTTTCGTAAATAAAAAATTCGAATTATAATTTTAATATTAATAATTTTCTCGGAAAATTATTTAATCATCGACCGATTTATTTAAATTAGTATATATTCGTCCGCGTAATTTCGTACACATACCAAGGATAATACGCGAGAGAGAGAGAGGCCGGCGAGAGAGAGAGAGAGAGAGAGAGAGAACCCAATTGGCCAATCCCAATTTTGACCAAATCTCCCAATTTTGACTTTCCAATTATGGCATATCTTTCCATTAAGTGTGTTGTCTCTCTCAGGGAGACACAATCTACCCACTGACGCGCCTAGATTTACTAGCTATTAACTTCCCACCAATTATCAGTACATTTTGTTCCGGAAGATTGCGTAGTCGCGTAGAGCCTACACTGCAAAACTTGACTAGGTGAATTCACCATGTGTTTATAGCATGACGCGCCTATTAATAGCATGACGCGCCTAGGGATTCCATGACGCACCTATAGATATCATAGCCTCGTAGCCTTTATTTCTCCGCAGTACAATTTCCTCCGGCAAAGTAGCTAGTCGCGTAAAAAGTGAACAGAACAAGCACGTAGTCACATTATTTTTCCTAGCATTATTGGCCTAGTATGACGCACCTAGATTTTATGACACGCCTATAGATATGGTACCTTAATGTCCCTTAGTCAGTACAAATTAGTCCGGAAACTAGCCTATCGCGTAGAAATTACACCGGAAAGACCCGTAGTCACTCTGGCTTTACTAGACTAGCCATTATTACCCTAGGGAGAATATATTCCCTCATTTAAGATTGCGTCATAGATAAGATCTTAGCCCTTATTAGCCTTATGCTCAATTGCAGTGCAAATTAGTACCGGAAATGTAGTTAGTCGCGTATTTCTGCACCGTGAAAGGTGACTAGGTGAATCTCCCCCTTTGATTCATGAACCCAAGGCTATGAATCAATAGCCTTGAGCCTATTAGACCTATAGGAAAAACCCCTCATTATAACGCGTCATAGATACACCACATGATGAAGTTCATGCATTAATGTGGAGCAATTTCCAAGAAAGAGAGGGAGAGAGGGGGGCCGGCCATGAGAGGGAGGGAGAGAGCTCACCCTTTGCCTATAAATAGAGGCCTCACTTCACTTGAAATCTCACACCAAAATTCTCTCTCACTCTCATAGTTTCTAGTAAGCTTTCTAAGTAGTTTTTGGTAGAAAATCCCAAAGTTCTTGAGTGTTCTTCATGAAACTCAATGAAACTCAACCTCCACCACCACTCTCCACCCTCCAAAGCCGCCTCTAGATCTTAGTTAGAAGTTCCGGCAAACCCTCCGGCGTTTCTAAGAAAGTTTACTTTCTTTTCGACGTCGTTACTCCGCCCGTCCACCGATAGCTTTGTCTTCTTCCGATTAACCTCGGAATACGGTAATAATCTTTATCTAAATTTCTACTAGTTATTTTAGCGCAACTTTAATTTTTAGTAATGTTATAATGCCCGGTTTAAAAATAAAAGTTAGTAGTTTTACGGTTTCGGAAAAGAAAAGGGTTGTGGTTCTAAAAATACTTTTTCGAACTTACGCAGTTGTTATAATGCTCGAATGGAAAATGATATTTCAAATTTACGCAGTTATAATGTCCGATTGATTTTTGGAAACATACGCGAACGGTTATTTTTTAGAAGGCGAAATTATCGACAAATGAGAATTTTCTAGAAAAGACTCCGTGGAATATTTTTGGGAAATGAGGAAAATATTTTATGACTGACTTGAGACTGTGGAATGACCCAAGGCTAACACCCTTGAAAGTCTGTCTAGAATGAGGATGGGTGCTATTAACTGGATATTCCGACCCCTTCTGCATGGGACTTTCCTAGTTATTCTATCGTTGAGAGAAGGTCGCCAAAAGAGATACGATATTTTGAGAGACACGTTTTACGAGGAAATATTGATTTACGGAGAAACACGTTTTACGAGGAAACGCTGATTTTTGAGAACACGATTTACGAAAAGTTGCATTTTTCCGAAAAAAGATTTTGAGACACGTGCATAGCGACGACACAATTTTCGAGATGAATAGTTGACACCAGAAAAGAGATGAGAATGAAAATGAGATGAGAACGAAAATGATTTTGAGATGAGAACGGAATGATTTGTGAAATGAGAATGTGTATGGGAATGCCACGAGAGCACCGCCCCAATTCGCGGAGAGAATCTGGTGGTAAGGGCTAAGCGTGCATAACACATAGCGAACGGACCTCGAAACGTACTGTGGGGATCAGTAAGACGAGATGGCCGGTACTATGTAACGTGTGAGCCGCGAGATGAACGGACCTTATAAACAGACTGATTGGGTTCAGTGATATAAGACAGCCGGGTTCTCGAACGGAGAGGTTGGTACTGTCAGTTGAAAGAGGATGGAAACAGACCAATAACTTTCAGAGTGATGGGAGATGATTGAAATGTTGGGAATGAATGAGATGATTGAGATGATTGGAATGATGGAAATGAATGAGATGATTGATATAAACGAAAAGATGAAATTTGAGGAAGAAACCTACGATGATAACGGGAAATGAGAACGAGACACATGTTTACCACCACGTTTACTCTGATTTATGTTGACACTGGCACGAGCATATTTACACCGGCACTGTTATATTTATTCTTGAAAACTGTTTTCGGATAAACTTGTGTTATTGCTTTCGAACCTTATATATTGTTCTAGAATTGCTAGTTGGGATTTGGGTAGAGTTATTATTGGGCGTCTCGCTCATAGTGTTGCACTTGTGTAACCTGGCATAATACCATGATGTTGCCTGGCAACTCGGACGTATTATGTCAGAATTCCAAGATGAAGAGGAGGAATTCTACTACCAGCAGAGTCTCGGAGCAGGAGCTGCCGGCCTGGGGAGTGACCCGACAGAGGGATAGAAGACGCCATAGATCTCTCCCTATTATAAATAATGTAATTCGGCGCAGAAGACGTCTTGTCAGACTTGTACTTGTAATTTCCTTTTATTATAATAACAATTAGCGTTCCCGGATTTTCGGGGCGTTACAAGGATGGCTATTTAAGTTTCCATTATCAAATATCATTAACAACAATACAATAGGGCCTCATTTGATTCGCGGATTGAAACAAATGAGATTAAGATTCCCTGGGACCGGTAGTCCCTTGACTATTTGTCTTGGTATTAATTTTATCCATAATTAATTCTACCCAATTCTGTGTTTGATTCGTGTGGGATTACTTATGGGGAAAAAAATGAAATATCATTATCAATATCAATAAAAATAAATGAATATGTAAAATCACCATCAATCCTTGGGAATTAAATGTACAAGGTTTATTTGTGTTTTTGGGTAAAAAGGTAGAAGAATATTACTGTATTAATTAAAACCACCGGCCCAAAACCAGCAAACAAAAACAACCAAAACAAAAATCACGGGCCTTTAAAACCGTCAACCAAAAAACCACCTACAAAACTAACAACTAAAAAAAATGCAAAAAAAGAAAAAGTGCAGAAAATAAGAATGCCGGAGCAAATCGTCGGACCTGTCACCCACTGCCGTCGTCGCCGTTGTTGTCAGGAGTCCAGATCTGGAAACCCCAGATCTAACTCCCCGCTGGTCCAAAAATCGGGTGTGATTGCCCATACCAAAACGGAGAGTCTCCGAACGCCATGGAAGCGCAGCCATAGAGCAGATCGGAAAGCCAGAGAGAAGATCGGGGAGGCGGGTGGAAGGGGCGGTGGGGGAGGGGGGATGAAATGGCCGCCATAGTTGAAAACCAGGGGAGGGCCGCCGCCCACTCTCTCTCTCTCACACACATTGGTTTACTTGTGGTGATAGGTATTGCGAAAAAGTGAGGGACATGACTGATTTTCATGTGTAGTAACATGTGTAAAATGAATATTTCATAAAAGTGAGAAATTTCATATATATCGAATTTTTCTTTTTTAAATTTGAAAACGTTTAGAAAATAATTGTGATGGATATTGAAATGCATGTATGAGAGAGATGATTAGGTTTTTCTTTGATTAAATTTCTCCTATTAGACGGCAATAGTCCTACTCCTTCTAGATATGACGATTGACGCCTGCAGAGATTGCTCTTGCTTGCATGCTTGGATACATAAAAAAAGGTTACGCTCTATTTTATTACTACTCCGTATATTATAGATATAATATGCACGTGTAATTATATTTAAAGGATATCATTATCTCAAAATTGACCAAATCCTCTTCATTTTAATACTCGTAAGTTTTAGGCTATAAATTAATATATTAAGTCCAACATAATAACTAAATAATTTCTCAAGTGATGTTCTTACCTTTTGTATTGTCATTACGGCATACAAAATACACTTGAATATTAAGAAATAGTCTAAGTCCAAATTCTGGATGGCCATGAAACGGGACAGGACCTTAGTAAGAAATAGTCAAAGTCCAAATTCTGGATGGCGATGAAACGGGAGAGGACCTTCGGCTCTTAATGAACCACCCTGGCATTAGACACCTTGGGCCCTATGAAGTGCTACATCGACGAAGGCTGCAGTGTGGGCTGGTTGGATCTGGGGTGAAAGGTCAAATCAATTGCCAACCCTTTGGACTCATAATCCATCTCAAAGAATGCATAAGAATTCAAAAACTCGTCCAAAGTCAGTTCCAATCCCCCACATAATACGGTAAAAAAAAAAAACACCCAGTGATGCATAGCATTCCTCGACTCAACAGCCTACCGTTCCAATACTTCCCACGTGTTAACTATGCTCACCATACTTGGATCTCTTTACTCTAGATCTAAAACCAGCGTAACAAGAATCAAACCAACCTTCGAATGCTAACGAACGCAAGAATGAATCAATGAGGAAAGCCATAAGCAACATCTACTCCATCCAACAGAACCTCAAATCAGTTTTGGATAAACGCAAGTGCTCATACACACACTATTGATTAGATAATTTGTAGCTAATCTGAGTGCAATACAAAGCAATCTCCAAAGCGAACTAGTTTTACGTAGAAAACACTAACAAATAAAAATAAGAAGAAACCCAGCTTTTACAAGATTTGGTTGAACATGGAGCTTTTGTAACATAAACTATTCAAAAGGATAGCAAGATCCACCTTCCAAATGAGAAGGCAATAAGATATGGCACTGCTTCTTCAACTTTCTCCAAGAAATAGCCCATAATATGTTCAGCCACATTACTTGCACATTTGATAATTCATTCATAATGTACAAACTACACAAGGGGCCATTACCCACTTCGACTACCACCACCACCACCACTACAATTTGTTACATCCACCAATTACTAACTACTTGCTTTCCAAATCTCATCAACTCATACCTGTGTTGGAAACTTCAGGTTGTTAGGTCGTAGGCATTTGATGACCTCTTCATAACCTTATTCCTGCGTGGTAATCCAACATCCTCCTTTCATTTCCAGCACTTCAAAAAATTTCCTCAACTTTGCTCATCTGTGCAAAGAAAAATCGACAATAAATCAACTTGGACATGAAACTTCAAATGGGAGGGAAACCATAGGATCTCAGCAAATCACCGAAACTATCAAATAGGAATGTTACACAGTGAAAAAGATACCCTAATTGCTGTCTTATGCCATGAATGTTGCCATACAGGTCGCCACCACGGAGTAATGGATATGCGAGAGAAAGACTGTAAAAAGCTAAAGCACAGCCTGGGTTACCCTCATATTGTCTTAATTTTTTTAAAGATTTGGTATTTACATTTTTTTTTTGGTAAAACTATGATCTTTATAAAGCACAAACATCCACAAACAAGAGGACCCAGTCCTTCTAGCAGGAGAGAAGACGACACAATACAAAGGGAAAAAAACTAGACCCCAAAACACTTGGGGGAATAAATCCGTATATTAATTTTCCAAGCAGCAGCAAGAGGTACATTCTGTGATGTAGCTTTGACTCCCCACCATGAGCAGAGACAAGCTCGAACATCATTCACAATAAAACCTTGCAGAGGTATTTACTTTTTTTAAAATCCTTTTTTCCTACTCTTGGGTGCAAATTGCAGAACATCGACGAAATCCAAAGTTAAGACACTAGACAACAAATAAGTGCGATGGGATTCAATCAAACCATCTCTAACTTTGAGGACTTGGTGAATATAATTTTCAATTATTCTATCGATTTGGTCTTTGGTCCATAAAGACCATAATCATTCTACCACGCTTCAAATATCAATTCCAAATTTATGAGATGAAAGAAAACGAAAACAGGAACTCCGAGATGAAAGAAAACGAAAACAGGAACTCCGACCACTGACCAAAACCCATTTCCAACCCTTTGATGGCAAGTTCAGAATGCTTATGCAGGACAAAGAACCAAAATTGTGAAGCCAGCATACAAGAACAAGGGGACCTAATCAACCCCTGTCTATACTGAGGAATTGGAGGGCAAATCTTTTGTGAAATTCTTGTAGTTTGGTACTTTGGCCCAACTAACCATTCTGCCATATCTTATATATCTTTCCGAAATTTTCCGCAATAAAAGAAGAACCCCAGTAAACGTCGACAGCAGGTCCCCACAGAAAAGAACAGCTACATGAGAGCATTGAGAAGCTTTTAGTTATTTTACTCGATGCTAAAATTTGATAATGTGCATGCAGTCCAATGAGAAACATATTTCATAGACAACTTAAAGCAGAAGGGGGCACTGTCTATATGGAGGAAATGGTGGCTTTAATAGCTAGATTAGTGATAATTTGGACCAACTAATAGTCCTGGAAAGTTTCAGATCTCCATGCCAAACTTTTCAGCCAAGAAGGGGAGAAACATTCTCAAAAAATATTTATGTTATGGATAACTAAGTTCTTTGATGTGGGCATTGTGATCTTAACATATGCGGTATGACAGAGTATCACAGGAGTTAGATGTAAAAATGTGGATCAACTCATCAGCAATTCAATGTGAACCTGCTCAGTTTGATGAAGCTTTTTAGCAAGAGAAAAAAAACACATATCTCAGATTCTAAACAATCTTAACTAAAAGCAAGTAAGCAAGTCTAAAGAAAATGTACATACTATTTCGTTCTAAATACTCATCAGATTTCTCAATGCCAAAGATACCAACTTTTCAAGAGTAGATGAAGCTACTACAACTACAAAAACAATATACTCCATACAAATTGTTTATCCATTAACCACTCCAAATATCCCCTGACTCAACTCAACAAACTCTGATCCAACTCACATCACAGTTAAAACACACCAATTCCCCAAATCGATAAGACTAAGCACAAATCAACAGAAAAGGATACTCACCAGAACCAGATCTTCCTAGTCCCGGAAAATGACCGAATCGGATATATTCAACAGCGGGTTCAAACAATCCGGCGAGAATTTCCTAGCAAACAAGTAAGGATGCGAGAAATTCGACTCCCGGAGCTTGTAAATCAGCTCAGCCGACACCTCTGGCGGCTGATACGTATGCGGGTGACCCCCTACCATCCCAGTCCAATTAACCCTAGTCAATGTATAATGCGTGCACCCTTCTGGATCCTCCATTGAAAGCAGTGTAGGAAAGTAATGCTCTTCAGGGTAACATGACTCAGCCTTAATACAAGGCAACTTAAATTTCCTCCACAAACGCCTATCCTTAACCACCACCACCGCGTGGCGCCGCGTCAGGATAAAGAACTGCGACCCACTCTTGAACCTATCAAACGGCACTTCCGGCAGCATCACATTCTCCCCCCTCGCGTTGTACCGGTTCGAAAGAAACGACTCATTCGACGCAATCTCGATAAAACTACGGTACTGCAAATAGTAATTATTGCCCAATTTACCCAAATCAGAAACGGAGCGGTGGAAAAGGGTGTTGTGTAGGAAAGCGAAGGAATGGAGGGGAATACAGTGCTGTGAGACAAGGGCGAAGAAGACGTTACGACGGTCGTCGAGGAGGGCGGTGGCGAGGAGGCGGCGGGCGGCGGCGATTAGGGTTGGGGAGGATCTTTGCGTTCTTTTGGCAGGGATGAATTGGTTGGGTGTGAAGGGGGGGTCGATTGTAATCTCGACGGTGGGGTCGGCGTGGACGTAGATGTTGTAGAGATTGGCGGAGGATGCGTTGGAGAAGAATTTAGCCCAGAGAGGAGAGAAGTGGAGGTCGGAGTTTGTGAGGAAGAGGAAGGCGATCTTGGGGGTGGGGTTGGTGGAGCCAAGGCGGGATTTGGAGGAGGGGAGAGGTGGGTGGTGGTGGTGGTCGTCGGCAGCGGAGGCCTTGCGGAAGAGGGAGAGGTCGTCGAGCTCGTCGGGGAGAGAGATAGGAGGGAGGTTGCGAGGAGGGAGGATGCGAGGGGCGAGGAGGAAGAGGAGAGGGAGAGA